>PVIR01001441.1:20460-125190 GCA_004026965.1 Petromus typicus | reverse complement strand
AAAAAAAAAAAAAAAAAAAAAGCCTTAGGTTATGCAATTTAGGTTTGAGAAACAGATTGAGTAAGGCCACATATTAGGCTGACTTCTGGTGAGACAGAATGTTAGTTAAAATTGAAAGTAGAGTAAATATTTATTATTGAGACTAAAATCATTTCTACTCCTCTTGTCATTTATCTATTGCTATTACTCACTAAGCTTTTATCCACATAAAAGCTGCTTCATTGCAAATCAGGTGAGGAAAGTTTACATGTCTACATAGGACACAAGTGTGGTGTCTTCCTGGAGGCTCTGTTACAAGTCTTCACTTGGAACAAAGGGAGATGTCGCAACGGGTATATGTGCATGGTACTAGGCTGGACTAATGTTCCCCTCATATCCATCCAGGACACAGTAAGTAAATAGGTTGTTTACATTTGGCGTGTAGCTCAAGATCCTGAAAAGGACTGTTCTAATATAGTTAAATATATAAAAGACTTTTATTCCCTTCACTTTCATTATTAAACTTTTCCAACTACAATGAAGTACATTACATGTTGATTTTGGCATTAGATGTGTGTGTGTGTGTGTGTGTGTGTGTGTGTATGTGTTTACTTCCTATTATTCCTCACAGTCTTCCATTCACTCACTAAGAAGCTCACATCACAAAGCTCCTGTGTACTAAATATTTCAATTATGTAAACAAATATGGGCCTATACATCCATATATTTAAAGTATCTGCTCTTAGATTTAGGAATTGTATTGATGGTCAGAAAATAGCAGAAAGATTACAACCAAAATATATGTAGCTATGAGATCTTCCAGATCTTTCATTATGAATGAAAAAAGTGGTGTTTATTTGTATCAAGGGACAGTTGTTTATGTTTCTACTTGGATTTTAAATCAATAAGTTTCATATCTCAGTTATATATAGTAGATAAGGCAATGGATGATAACTTTAGGATTTCTTAATTCATTCTAAAAGCTTCAAAGTAGGCAATAATTTGCTGAAACCGCATTAAAATTTAAAGAATGATTCAGGGTAAAACCACAGAGTGTAATAAAGTCCCTTTTGCATTTTATTTAGAGAACATAACTCTACTGAAATGTAGTGTGATTCATCTTAAAAACTGACTGATAAATAACTAATTAAATCAATGAGCAGGATTGTGAAAGTTAGATAAACGAAAGCAAATCCTCTCTCTAAGGAAATCATATAATAGATTAATAGGGTTTATATCAGGCTAAGTATGGGATGTATTTAATTGTATTTGATAAATTTTAAGGCTAATGAGAATTGATTAGAAGACAAACATCATAGTACAGATATATTTTATCTTCTTACTTAAATTTTGAACTTAAATTTTCTTTATTACTCAATCAGAGCTTAATTTCTATCCTTGCTTTATAAAATGGTCTTTGCAAATCTCTACTACATAGTCTAATCTTCATATTTAATATCTTTATTTGTTTGCTTCCTTTACAGCACAAATTTTATAGTACATTGGTTAAAATATTTCAAGTGTTAGCTTAATCTTGTATCACAAAAGCAGAAAGATAATAAATAACATCGAGGCAGACTTTTTCTTCTAATAAGAACTGAAAATTAAGTTTAATAAACCAAAGATTAAATTCCCAGCAGAAATGCTTCATTATGGTAATAAGCAGAAATAATCAATTCACTTTTGAAGCTTATGCTTTATACAGTATTTATTTTTCTATTTATAAGAAAATCAATGTAGGACAGGGAATTTAGCTCAGTGGTTTCAGCAGCTGACTTGCTAGTGCAAGAGCCTGGGTTCAATCCCCAGTAACCACATAAAACAATGCTGGGTGTGGTGGCAGCACACCTACCAGCAACCAGTACCACATACTACTGTGCCAGGTGTGGTGGCTAATGCCTGTAATCACAGCCCTTGGGAGGCAGAGGAAGGAGAATTGTGAGTTTGAGGTTTGAGGTTGATCTCAGGGCTGGCCTGAACTACAAAGTGAGACCCTGTCTCAAAAACAAACAAACAAACAAACAAACAAAAAAAACAAAAAAACCCAAAAACAAACCAAAAAACCCCCCTCAAACTTCACTAATTTATATACTTGTGTAATACATGTGTTTCACAGCTCAAAGCATTCTTTCCCAATTATATATAGCCTCTGTAATTGGACAGGGCTGAATTGTGCAATAAGCCTTAAAAAAATAGGCTTTCAGTCATACAGAATTTCTCAGAATGTTGAATTTACTTATATACTTTGTGAGTCTCAAATAATTGAGATTTTTTCAATGTATTACACATTTTGAAAAGACACTTGGCTGAACATGTACTACTAAATGATGTATTTTAAGAAATGCCAGAATTGTGAGTGTAATATAATTAATATGAGGACATTATTCTAATTTTAACTTTTCTTTTAAAATCTTTGTGATTCAGATTTATATATTACTAAAAGTTAAAGAAAAATATTATTTGAGAAAATCATTTTGAACTTGTGCATTATTCTTTTCATTATACACACCTAAACTCTCATTTGGAACTACTTTCAAATATTTGTCACGATTATATTTTATATAAATACATATATTTAGTAGTTTTATAATCTCATTATAAATTTAATGTTACTTTAATAGAATGTTCCCCTGATTTGTGCTGAAGGCGGTATTCATTATCTAACTTACAGATAATAAAATTAATATTAAAATGTAAGGAAACTTAATTTAGTATGAATTAAAAATACAAGAGAGCAGGGCTTTAGCTTAGTGGTTACAGTGCCTGTCTTACAAGAGCAAGGTCCCAAGTTCAATTCCTAGTACCAAAAATATATAAAAACAAAAACAAAAACTAAAAATAGAAAAATACTATCATTACTAGTCACTGACTAGAATATTCATTCAAATCAGAAATAATTAAACTAGTGATAGCTTTTGAAAATATAAATCTATGCTGATATATCCACAAGATGAAAGATTTCTCAGGAATAAAAAGAAGTGAATTACTCTAGGTAACAGCACAAATAAACTAAAAATCATATACTAAGTAAAAGAAGCCAACCACAGAGCATAACATAGCAAAACTTTCTATTTATGTGAAAGTTTTGTAGAAAAGCAAAGTTATTGTGATTAGTAGCAGCTGTAGGGTTTTCAGTGTTGAAGTGAAGGTTGGCTGCATGGACCAATGGGGACTCTGAGGGGGTATATAGGTTTTCTTTGTCATGAAGGCAGCATCGAACATGCCTGGAAAATTTGATAAAAAATTTGGAAAGTTGGGTGCTTGGAATTGGTGAATTTTATTTTACATACATTTAAATAAATTTTAGTGATATTTTTATTACAAATAAATGAAAACTCTCATTCATATAGCTTTTCTTGCCAGCCTGTCTTCCCTACTTGATTCCATTATAGTATTTAACCTTTAGTGTTTTTATAAATAATTTGACCAACTAAGTTATCCTATTAGAGAAAGCAAAATAGTTGTTCTGCCTTTTATGAAAATTTCTTCCAATAAGTAAGTATATAATATTTTATAAAATAAAGAATTAAAAATTCTCTGATTGTGTATAATGTTATGTCTCCAGAAATGCTGTATTGAAATTCCAGATGAATATCTGAAAAAACATAAAAGCTTATTTTGAAATTTTGGTATATTCATATACAATTTAAATAGTTTCATTAAGTATGAATCTATATAAGTATATATTAAATATACATACCCACATGTATACATAAGCATATGGCTGAAGAAAATACATTCAAGTTTTTTAGTTTCTTGTGAAATATTCTAAAGCTTCTACAAAACAAGATGGGATAGTTTACTAAATTGATTTAAAATGATATGTAATAGCTAAAGACAACCTTCTCTTCATCACAGTCAAAATGCTGATGTATGCAAATTTGTCTGTAGACACATGAAGTTTTAAGGCTATTAGCATTTCTCCTAGTTGGATTATCTATTCCTATTACTATAGGATTATCTATTTTTATTAGCATTACATATGAGTGTCAATCTAGCATGAATTTAATGTCCTGAGGTTTTGTTTTTGTTTTTGTTTTTGTGGGTTGTTTTTGCTTTTGAGACAGGGTCTTGATTTTGTAGTTCAGTCTGGCCCTGAGCTCACTATGTAGCCCATGCAAGCCTAGAACTCAATTCCCCTGCCTCTGCCTCCTGAGTGCTGGGAAAAAGGCATAACTAGCACACCCAGCACTGTAGTGTGTGCTACTGATTACTGATGGGCATGAGCCAGTGAGCCACCATGCCCAGCACTGTGGTATGTGGTTACCAGGGATCAAACTGAGGATCTTGAAAAGATGTAGGAGACACTGAGCTACATCCCTGGCCCTGGGTCCTCAGTTTGATCAAGGGAAACCTAGAAAATTAATTCTGTTCCTCAGGAAAACACAGTATTAACAAATATAACAATGAATATTTTCTGTAACCACAATCTGTTCCACTATATCTAAGCTGTGTTGATCAAATAAAATATTGTTTAACTTAACTACACATGCATTAGTGTGTGTGTGGGTTTATTTATAATAGTTATATCCAATAATAATTTTTTAGGTATACATAATATGCCAAATAATGCGTGGTTTGATAGGATAGTTGGGGAATATTTTAAAAAGGCATCTGAGATAACTTTCTATTCAGAGTAATTCCTTTTCTACTTGTCTGTACCATTTCCTGTTGAGATAAGGCCATTAGGCTAAGGCTTACTCTCATGGAGAGAGGAAAGAAAAATATACAAAGACAAAGTGTCTTTTTTTAGCTTTGGTTCTCACATATATTGTTAACTTAATAAAAGTCTTGATCTTTCACAGAGAGAGAGAAACAGAGAGAGACAGACACACAGAGAAAGAGAAACACACAGAGAGAATATTTTTGAAGTTCTTTAATTTCAATTATACAATATTAAGAACCAGATTTTGAACTGTTTTGATGTATAAAACTATAAAAATGCAAGGTTATAAATGTAATACAAATGATGTTTCAGCATTGCAGTAGTTTTGGGGGAAAGGCCTAGAGAACAAGGAATATAAAGACACAAAATTGAATTCATGGCTTTCACTACTGCAAAGTAAAAGGCATTTATATGATAATAATAGTATACCTTAGTTCATTGGAAAGAAAGCTTGTGTCATTATCTGTTTGTTTCTTTTTCTTTCAGAATTATTTGATTTGCATCACATATTAGCTAATTACCTTGAAGATAATTATATATAGTGCAATAAATATTTTATTCTTTCATTGTTTGGTATTGACATATTGTTTTATTTTTTTCATAATGCTAAAAAACAATAGCCTCACTAAAATAATAAATGGTAAACATATACAGCTAAATTTTTGAGTGTAGTCATTGTAATGTTTTGAAAGATTTCAAAATTTCCAGAAATGAGTAGTCATCAAATCTGTCTTAACTCTAACATGACACATTTAAAATAGAACATCAATAGTTGTGGAAAGCATTAAGTAGACATACTTGAGTAAAACCTTAGTTTGCAAAAACTCTGCAGAAGGAAAGAAACAATATTCATGAGACCCCAGTGTGGAGAGAATCACTGCATTTGGAAGCCACTGGCTCACAGGACAAAACTGAAAGATTCCAGGACTTTTGACATTGTCAGCCCAACATAGAACAGTCTGGAAAAACGTGGCACTAACAACTTCTAAGTGCAAGATGCTAGTGATTGTGCAAGAGAAACTCTACTAGAGTGAAGAAAAGGCCAAGGAGTATATTTCAATAAGAATTAAACATCTTAACCAAAGTTCAGTGAGAACAATCAGCTGATACCCATGTTGAGTTAAAACTTGCAACCTCCACTAGAGGTGACAATAAAACAAAAAGAATAGATACATTGAAAAGAGAGCGCTTTCAAAGACAATTTTATTTTTAAAAAGTTATGTAATTGGAATGATTTTTTGTTGTTGTTTTGGCAATTGGGCAAATATGGAAGCTGACATCAAGAAAATTACAGCACAAAGTAAGACTTCTGTGTATATTTGACCTTAGAATATTTGTCTACTATATCGTACTTTTACGATAATCTTGCCGAGAGAATATCATCACTTTCTTGTTTTTGATTAAAAACAAAACAAAACAAGGCTCAAACAGGTCGACTGACTTCCTAAGGCATAAGTACAGAGTGAGATCCTGTACAAGACTGCCATTAGTGCTCCCACACTTTAGAACTGCACATTGGTGTGCATTGGCTGCATGTTGTGAATCTCTCTCCACTGCCTCTTAGCGTGTGAAGCTGTAATTAATACTGGGCTAATATCCTGTGATCTTTCCATGGAGACATCTGACAGGGTCTTTGCAACAGAATTCCTATAAAACGTTATTTTTGCCTTATTCAATTAAGTCATATGCAATGTGGCATAAGATTCAAAAGATCATGCTAGGACATCCGTTACTGCATTGATAGATTAATAAAAATGTGGTATTTATACACAATGGAGTGTGCATTCTACATAAAGATGCATAAACTCGAGTCATTTGTAAAAAAAGAAATGTGTACAGCATGAGACAATAATGTTAAATGAAATAAATTAGCTTCACTAACTTAAATATTGCATGGCTGTTCTTCTATGAAAACTGCAAAATACACACATACCTCCATTTTGCCTCTTCAGAGCGAAGAGCAATGTTTTCACAAATCATACCTGATTTATAGACAGGAAGACTGGGCCTAGTCATAATGTAATTGTGAAATGCTTTTTCCCAAAACTTACATAAAATTTTCCTGATGATACATATTTATGGATTCTGATTTTAAAATGTTTTTCTATAATTCTCCATTTAAAAATTTTCCTTACTATATATGATTTATTTAGTCATTGAAAATAAAAATACATAGTACATGATCTTGGAATGCTAATATATTTCCAAATTTTGATTATAGCATCTTGTTTCTTTTTTACCTCCCCAGCTATATCTTCCTAGATTTGTCTCACATAGTTATTTAAAAGATGCAAAAACTGAGTGTGTATATGTCAATGAGCATAATTTTAAAATCCGTATGTAAAAAAAGTTCTACAGATCTTATTTTCTGTTAACATTCAACTAAGATTTTTATTTTTTCATAGACACAATGGAAATGTTGATTAGGGGTTAGCTAATGGAATTAATAGTGAGTAACCTCATGCACTTTGTTGTGCTGATAGTGTTTGTAATGCAGACTGAGCCTATATCCTTTTTGTATTGAACTTTTTTTAGTTTTTACTTTGAGACATTGTTGTGCTACTTTGCTAAATCGCCTAGGATAAGGTTCAACTTGTTATCCTCCTGCTTCTGTGTCCCTAAGTATTGAAATTATAGGCATGTACCACCACACTCAGCTTGAACTCACACTATTGACCAAACTGAATAGTATTGAGAGATAAGGGTGAACATTTGTGTATGTGACAGAAGGGCTTTGATAATCATGTAGAGCATGTAGTTAATATGACAGTTATGCTGCCAGATGAAACAGAGACAGTGTTAGTAACACAATGCCAGTAGGGGCTTTAGCATCTTATTTTTGCAATGGAAAATTTTTGAAGACAGTAAATCAACAAGAGTAAAGAAGTAAATTGAATACAGATATATATATATATATATATATATATATATATATATATATATATACACACACTTAAGTGATAGCTACAGAACATTCTAAAAGCTGAAGAATTCTTGTAGTTCTAATGAGCAGAGAGTGTTTCTTGAGGTGAGAAATATGATAGACCACAGAGTAAGGTGTGTTTGTTTGTTATTTGTTTTCCGTCTTTTTTTTTTTTTTTTTTTTCAGTGCTAAGGATGTAGCTTGGGCCCAGTGCTTGCAAGATAAATACAGTACCACTTGAGCTAAGTCTTCACTCTAAGTCTCAATAAACTGTTTTAAAAAGTGCTACTCAAGTATGTTTTCTGACTAAATAAAATATAGATGGAAGTAAAAAAAAACACTGAAAATATATGTATATCTTAGTATTGAATGCATATATCTTATAAATTATATTAAAACATCTTTTTAATAAATCAAAAGATGAAGAAAAAGTCAAGAAGGAAATTAAAATATTTGTTGAAATAAAATCTATGGGGAACAAAAAGTAATATTAGGCAGGAAGTCTGTAGTAACTAACACACACAAAAACACTCACATAAAACAAAAACCTCTCAAGTAATCCAGGCATTACCAAGAAATTTAAACAAACTCTTGAATTAAAGAAATACTAAATATTATAATAGAAATAAAAGAACTGAGACTTAAAAAAGATAAATGAAGTTCTTGTCCTTCCAATAGATAAACAATATTAGTAAACCTTAGCTAGATACGTTAAGAGAGATAAATATATAAAATGAATGAAAATCAAAGATGAAAAGGGACCACTGCAACAAATACCATAGAAATACAAAAGATCATGGGAGATTATTATGAACAAATGTTCAGCAAAATTGAATACTCTTAATGAAATAAACTAAGATTTTCTGAAGACAATCATAAAGACTGTATAATTTCAGTTCAAAATTAACAAGTAGCAAGGTAGGAAAAACAGTACAATCCCTTTTACATGAAAACCCCAGGGATAAAACACTTCACTATTTAGTTTTACCAAAAATTTAAAAAGGATCTACTAGAATTTCTTATTAAATTACTTCCAAAAAATTGAAGAGAAGGAAATTCTTCAAAGTTCATTCTACAAACCAGCTTTATCTACATATCAAAGCCAGAGAAGAAGATAACTAAATGAGAAAACTACAAGCCAATATCTTTGATGAATGTAAGCACAAAGGCCCTCAACAATATCTTAGCAAACCTGTTCTAACAGCATATTAAAAAGTTCATTCATTATGATCTAAGGATTATTCTCAGGGGTGTAAATTTGACTCAACACATATAAATCAATAAGCAGGATAATACAAAATTATCACACCAAAAGAGTAAAAAAAAATATGTTCATCTCAATAGATATAAAAATGAATTTGACAAAATTCAACATCCTTTCATTATAAAAATGCTGACAAAATAAGACATAGAAGGAGTGTACCTCAATATAACATGGTCAGGGCATTCGTAACAAGCTAACAGCTAGCATTCTTTGAATGAAGAAATATAAAATGTTTTTTATATCTTTCTTTGTAAGATTTAGGTTAAGGAAAAATGTCCACTTTCATCACTTATATTCAACATAGTACAGGAAGTCCTAGCCAGAGAAATCAAACAAAAGAAATAAAGGGCATCCAAACTGGAAAAGAAGTCAAGTATGTAACTCTCTGCAGTTTACATACTTTCTATATCAGAAATCTCACACACTTCAACAAAAGAGTATTACAGCAAATATATTTAACAATGTATCACAATATTAATAATTCCTATATAAAATCAATCACAGTAGGGCCAGGGATATAGCTCAGTGGTGCTGCACCTATCTGACAAGCTCAAGGTCCTGAATTCAATACTTGGTACCACTCACAAAAAAAAATCAGTCGGACTGCTATATGCCACTAAAAGTTACCTGAGATAAGACTAAGAAAGCACTTCTAATTACAATACCTACAAAAAATGATAAATGGTCTACGAAGAAATCTAACCAAAGAAGTATCAAATCAAAAGAAAAATTATAAAACACTGATGAAAGCAATTAAAGAAAACACTAGAAAAAGAAAAAGAAGCGGGAAGAGGAGTACATGAAGGAAGAGGAAGAAAGAGAAGAGAAAGATAAGATAAAGAGGATGATGAAGAGAAAGGAGAAAAAGAAGAAATAAAAGAAAGAGATCCCATATTTGTGAAATGGAAGAAACAATATTGTTAAAATGATCATACTAAAAGAAATCTGCAGATAAATATATTCCTTATAAAAATATCAATTATATTCTTCAGAGAAAAATGTCCTAAAATTTGTATAAAACCATAAATAGCCAAATAAATTTTAATAAAAAAGTAGAAGGCAAGATAATAACTGACTTCACAATGCAGCACAAGGCAATAGTTAAGAAAACAGTATGGTAATGACATAAAAGTAAATTTGTAGAGCACTGGTACAGAATAGAAAAATGCAAACTAGTCTATGACCTACAACCACGTGGTTTTCAACAAAAGTTGTGAGAATATATGAGGCAGAAAGTAAAGTGTTTTCAAGAAATGTTAGGAAAAGTAAATACAAACATGCAAGGGGATAAAACAAGCTTACTGTCTCTCAGTAGCTAACAAAAATCACCTTGACATGCATTAAAGATTGAGCATTATAACCTAAAACAGTAACCCACCGATAGCAAATAAAGGAAATGCTTCAGAACATGGGGCTGAACAAACTGTGTTTTTGGACAAGATATCAAAAGTCTAGATAGAGCAGAAAAAGGACAAAAACAAGGTTCCACCATCTGACCACTTCTGCTCAACCCGGGGAACAATTAGTGCGAGGAGATAATATGAAAAAGAGAGAAAATATTTTCAGATAACAAACCTGAAAGAGGTTATTCACAAACACGAAAATATTAAGTCATGTTGCTGCCAGTCTAGGCACCGTCTCTGAAGAACAGGGACTCAAAGAACAAATCTATGAGCTCCCTAGTGACATGAAAAATTTCTGTAATTCAAAAGAAAATTTATATATTATGGCCAAAATATGTGATTGTACACTTATTGAAGTAATTACTTTTAGGGAAAATTTACCTTAATTTAAAATCATTTTCATGCTAACTTTTGTTAATTCCAATGTGAAAGGTGGACAAATAAATTATCTTAAAAGTGTACCTTGAGCTTGCCAATGGTGTATGGCTATAAGCCCAACATTAGGGAGACTGAAGCAGGAAGTTTGCTGCAAGTCTAAGGCCAACCTGGGTTATATAGTGTGTTCAAAACTGGCCTAAACTGCATAGTGAGCCCCTAACTTAAAAGATCCAAAAAATTTAGACCATAAACCCTGATATACTGAATATATCTTAGTAAGGAACACAAATCCTACACATTTTAAAAGCACAATATGATAGATTAGAAATATTAGATTCATGAAATTTAATTCATTATTAATAGTATAAAGAGATGAAAATTCTGCTCATATTGTAGGAAATATAATACACATGTGCAAGAAAAATTATTCTCTGTAAATGTATAAATCTTCTAAATCAGTTTAAATAGAAGCATACATATGAAGGGAGAAATTTGGGTTTAATGAAAGTAGTTATTGGATTTCCAATAAACTGTGAAAATATTGTAAGCATTCATAATTCATTCAGGTTAAATTATTTGCAAATAATAATACAGGCTAAATTATTTGCAAAAACTAGCATGCATCCATAAAAATGGCTAACAGTAAAAAAGGAAAAGAAATCAATATGGACATCATGTCACTGAAATTCTCTTTGGGAAGTTTAAATTAGCAGTATCAAATGAAATATTTACATCCTAGTAAAGTAGGGAAGAGGAAGAAAAGAGGAAGAAGTAGAGAAGAAGAGAGAGAAAGAAAATCAGAGAGGCAGAGAAGAGATTTGAGTACAGACTTAGGTCTATGTATTACATCCTAAAGTCATTGGTTATTTGAACTATTTATCTTTATAGTGTAATTCTTTTTCAGCAAAATGATTACTGAAAATAGAAAAGATGCTTGGAGACTCAAAAATACTAAACAATTTAAATACTTACTCTGATAACTTTGTTTTACTGATTTGTCACCATGGAGACTGGCTGCCATCTGTCATTTCATCAACAAATACTTGTTAGTCACATTCTGTATGACAGCCCATAGGAAGCAATTTATTGTCATCCCAAAGTTATATCCATTCTACAATATTTCCAGGATCAACAGAATGAATCATAGAGAGAGAACAGTAATTTGAAAAGCCAAAACTAAATATTATTTTTAGCCTTCTGGTGAGTAAAATGAGTCATCTGGCTTCAGAGTAGACTACTCAATTCTTTCCTGAAAATGTTTGCACTGTTCAGTACAGGAGATTCAGATAAGCATGAGAGTGCTCACCTAACATATTTATGGCCTGGATTCTATCCCCATCACCATTAAAGCACAACAAAAATCATGTTGGCCTATATAAATAAATAATTGCAGTAATGCCAAATTACACATGCATAATGCAGTATAGTTTATAAAAAACATTTCAAATCTCTAGTTTATGTAATTTATCCTACAATAAAGATTTCTGAATTACCTGACTTTAACAAAGATTATTTCTTCAACAAAGTTTAGGCAGGTTCCTAAAATTTCTCCTAACATGTCTGTACAAGTCTTTAAAGACTCCGGTTTTCATAAGAATCCTCCTAAGTTAGTTTCACAAGTCCACAAGTCTCCGTAAATGTCTCATCACTGTGATATCTAATCAAATTATTTACCCCACTCATCCTGCAAGCAATGACTGTTTGCCTCATTCTGTTGTAAGCAAGAATACTGTTAGGATGATTGGCCAGATGATCCCTTGGTGCTTCTCTTAGTCCTTTCACAATACTGTATAACACAGTACTATGAACTAGACCGCCTAAATGACAAGCATGGATTACTCATAATTCTCGAAGGTAGAAAATCCAATACCAAGAATTTCAAAGAATTGATGTCATCCTCGTCCCACTTTGTTCAAGGATGGCTGCCCATCTTCCTGCATCCCTGTGTGGACAGAAAAGGCACTTAACTCATTTATGAGCTCTTCCCCCTCATGACACAATTACTTCCCTACACGATTAGTGTATACTGCCCAGTATCATCATAGCAGTATTAAAATTTCAGTATGAATTTTAGGAATGCACAGACATTCAGCCGGTAGCACTTCTAGTATCTTCACTACTCCTCTTCTGATTGCCTATGAATGTTCCGTTATCCAGGCTGTCTGCAGAGCTGACTCCAATATTCTCCTTCATTGAAAAACTCCACTGCACCCATCCCCACACCAATCACCACTCTGCCCCAGTGGTCCCTTGACAAATGTTTGTCTTACCTTACTGTTTTCAACAACTATCATGGATATATGTTTTTTTTCTAATATCTTAATCATTAAAGATATTGATCTTCAATTCACAGTATTTTCATTCTAGTATGTACTAAAAAATTGAGACAATATTACTGACTGATTTCTCTATCTACATTATTGAGACAATGAATGATTTTCAAATCTTATAAAGCCTTTGATGAACTAAAATCATTGAGCGTCTGATTGCTCTTGATATTATACTCGATATTATCTTATTTTCTGTGACTGGTGTTTTCATCATTTTATCATTCACATGGCTTGAAGCAAATGAAGTCATCCTCCAACTTATTTTATAAATGTGGCCAAATTGGTTCCATAATTCTTACCTTTTCTTCAAGAAGTAACAATTCAATACTATTAAGTTTTGGCACCCATTACATACCATGTCATAGAAGGATGGAAAAAAAATTAACCTGGCTTCGTATTGCTCACACTCAACCTCCTTTCGTCCCCAGAATTTCCCATTCTGTAAGTAAATTTATGGTTGAGAAACTCACAAATTCATTCTAAACCATGGCTTTCTGGCAGTTTTAAAAGAATGTGATGAATCACATTTGCTTGGGGCTGTATGCAATACTGAGTCATTTTTGTGGTGATTGCCTGAAGATGAATTTAGGATGTTCATTTAAAGAACTCTCAGCATAAAAATATGATGGCAGAAAAGAGACATCTGGAAGTAACTTTCTTGTGCTCGTTTTCTACTAGATAACAGAAAGAAATATCACAAAGTGGCAACATGGTTGGTACCTTTTTTTCTCAAATTTTAATCATTTTTAGGTGAAAACTACAGCACTTACCTGTATGGCAGGTATATTTTATTGAAACTTTAATTTTAGTTTCAGGCAGGTACCAACTGCTTCAAATTTGAAAGCATTCCCATGTTCACTTTAGAAGAGTTTCTTTTCCTTAACATGTCTTTGAAGGATTCATCCAGTCTGACAAAAAAAAAAAAAAAAAAAAAAAAGAAAGAAAAAACATGAGCCCTCTTGTCAATGGAACTCTCCAGACAAAGCACACAGTTTGCTTAGAAGAGAAGTTTGTATTTCTACTTGTACTAAAAATCAGACTATGCTTTAACCTCAAAACCTATAAATGTATTGTCCAGGGTCCCTGCTACTCAAAATGAATTTGAGAGTCAGAAAAAAGTACCAGCAGGATACAATTTATTTAGTATTTTTGTCCTTCATGCTTCCATGGAATGTAGTTTTCTTTCAATAATGCTGTTACTCCTTTACAAGATTGCTTAGTTCTGGGAACTACAGTAATCTGAAATTTTACTCATTACTTTTTTTTTCATACCTATTATTTTGATTGCAGTATTTAAAAAACACAACTGTGCAGACATAATGAATTTTCTGTGGTTTATTTTCATAAAGAAATGTACTCTTGCATGAGCATAAGATTTCATGTAACAGGTTGTTCTTGATTTCTATCATAGTTAAATTTGTAATGATCAAGTTACTATCAAGAATGCCCTACTGTATCCATTTACTAAAACTGACATGTAAAAAATGTCAAATCACTGTGTAGTGATTGATTTTGATACTATTACTTAGGCTTAGTCACACCGGATCACATTTATAGTGCTATTCCTAGACTAAATAGAAAATAATAAGTTGATCTAGGAACTAAAACAATGTACTTAAGCCTCACATATTTTTTTTAAGGTTTTTTGAGACAGGGTCTCACTTTGTGGTTCAGGCTGGCCCTGAGCTCAGCCTCAAACTCACATCACAGCAATCCTCCTGACTCTGCCTCCCAAATGCTGGGATTACAGGTGTGAGCCACCATGCCTGGCACTGTGGTATGTGGTACTAGTTGCTGCTGGGGTGAGTCTCCACACCCAGCATTGTTATGTGGTTACCAGGGATTGAACCCGTGTCCTTGCACTTGCAAGACAGGCGCCGGAACCACTGAGCTATATCCCCGGCCCAAGCCTCACACATTGTAACCTGACAAAGTTTATACTTAAGTATAATATGAAATCTGATTTAACTTACAGCATGAGTTTGGAAAATAGAATGTCTGATGTTTTAAATTTACATATTTTATTTGTCTAGTTACCCAAGTAAAACATAAATACTTTATTGTGGATAAAATTAACATAAAAAAAGATCATAGAGTGTAAAATATAAATATCATAATTTACTTTCCTTTGGAATATTGCAGTTATTGCTCTGGTATTTGCTTTTCTCTAGTTCCTTTATAATGTTATAATGTACAGTTTTGCTTATATGACCATACTTATACCCTTTATTAAAATCAATTCACATTACTATAATTTTTTTCTGCTACATTTATTAGCAGCATAGGTCATCTTCCAAACTGTAAATCTTTTATTATTTAATATATATTAATATCAATATCTTTATGCACATAGAAGAGTATCTCTAATCATTCTTATATAGATTGTTCAAATTTTTAAATTATCTATATACTTTCTCAATCAGCACTCTTGTGTATACATATGTACATATTCAATTACAATTTAAAATAGCATGTTAATTGGAGATAATAAAGTGAGATTTAGATGAAATTTCATGTTACTTTAGAATAAGTAATGTAACAAGAAGCACTGACTAGTTGTCCATTTAGATTTTTTATTTTATGTTTGATTGTGATCTCCCTAACTTTCTCATTAAAAGTACACCAAGTAGAGATTTCTAAAGTCTGGTATCCAAGAAATAATTTACTTTTTGGAAGCAAAATGGGAAAATTTAAAGTTTTTCAATTATTTATTAAAAATGATCACAATTTTTGAATTGGGTCTTTAAATTTGGGTGTGCTGATTTATATATTCTAGATACTAACCCTTTGTCTGAGGAACAGCTGATAAGATTTTTTCCCACATTGTTGGTTGCCTTTTTGCTCTACTGATGGTTTCTTTTTCTGTGCAGAATCTTTTTAAAAGAATGAGGTCCCATTTGCTGATTTCTTCTGCCAATTCCTATGCTATAGAGGTTTTGTTCAAGAAGTCTTTCCCTAAGCCAATATTTTCAAGAGTTTTACCTAACCTGTTTTGCAGCAGGTTTAGAGTGTTTGTTTTTAATAGTTAGGTCTCTTATCCACTTTGATTTTAGCTTGGTACATGGTGAAAGAGCTAAATCTAGTTTTAATCTTTGGCACATTAAAGCCCAGTTTTTCCAGCACCATTTGTTAAAGAGGCTATCTTTCCTCCATTGAGGATTTTTGGTTTCTTTGTCAAAAATGAGGTGGCTCAGTGTATCTGGATCAGTTTCTGGATCTTCTAGTCTACTCCATTGATCCTCGGGTCTGTTACATTGTCAAATTTAAAGATCCAATTCAAAAATGGGAATCTGAAATGGACAGATATTTTTCAGAGGAAGAAGTAAGAGCAACAGTTTACTAATAATCTAAGTGAAATTTTCATTTCAAAATAGAATATTTAAGGCCTAGACAATATTTCATTAGATCACATCACTTATTAAAAGTTAGGAACTATTTTAATGTCTTAAATTTGCTCTGATAGTTTCAAATTTCCATTTAAGTTTGAAACATAGTGAGGGGAATAAAAGATCTTATCTGAAGGGTTAGCTTGTTAGATATAATTTGGACAGAAATTTACAGCTGTGTATTTCTTTGAAATCAAAATTATCAGAAGGTCATTGTTTAATTTACACTTCAAAATGTCTTAGAGGGCCCAGTCCTTGTTGGTCATTATTTCAGTAAATATTGCAAAATATATGATAAAATCTAAACCTAAGTAATTTTGAAAGTGTACTATGTTGGAGGCACTCAGAGTATGTCAGCATTTTTCAAGTGAAACATGAAAGACGAATTAGAAAATTTAGTCAGGAAAATCCAGCTATACATTAGAGTTTGCACTTTATTCTAAATAATAAGGGACCACAGAAGTTTTATTCATGTGGAAACATGTTTAGATTTCTTACTTTATAATGTTCATTATGGTTATAGAGGAAGAATGGGTTTAAAGTAAGAAGAAATATGTAAATCAAATTTTCATTGACTATCAAATTTCAGCAAAAGTTGTCAGTGGGATTAATTAATATATTTTTCCAGGGAGATAGAAAAATGGATTTTAAAGAATCAATATGGACACATCAGTTTAATTTATTGGTGATAATTATTGACTATTAAATAGCTCTTAGCACATATATTTCTCTTTTTGAATCAGAAAATTATTTTTTCTTATTAGAAGGCCTATTCCTGGGTCCTGAAGATGGATTTACTTTTTTGTTTCCTTGAACTATCTGAAAGTGAATCATATTTTGAAAATAATTGTATTATCTCCTAGAAACCATAATTCTATTATATGACTACTCAAAAAATTCCAAATGCTGTATTATTCCAACAGTTTTAAGAAGAATATATTATGATTGGCATCTTAATTATTAGACTCCAGATAGATAGGGAACTGAAATTACATAGGAAATAGTGAACTGAATCAATTGAAGGGAACACTCAGCGTTCACACACTGCATCACCTAAATGAGGAAAGGAGTTTACTTTTAGCAGCTTCACTAGGTGGTGAGGATTGACAAAAGTCTGAGAAACCCTGTTGAACAAACAATTCTTGTCTTCCACCTAACAGAAATTGTGATGGCTGGCTACTGACTCTCTTTGGAGAAAAATGTTTATATGTCTTTTGATTTTAACATGTGTTTGCTTACAGCTACAATCTGACTAACCTAATTCTAGCAATGTGAAAAGGCTTTGGTAGAAAATTTTGGGACAATAAGATTCATGAAGATATAGCACTCTTCAGTCTTGAAATATATGAATAAATGTAATGCAGCCAAGTATGATAGTTGGTATATAATCTGTATTTATTCTCAATACCAGTGCTGAGGTCAGCTACTAGTAAAATCATATGAGCAGAGCTAATGCCTTATAAAAATGTGTATAATATTTAGAGTTTGAATTAGGAAGATTATAACTCAGGCATATTAAGAATTACACACCAATATGTTTCTAACTTTATAAAAATTTATTTTCAGAAGATAAAATTTAAGCACTGGAACAGCATGATCTGTAGTAATGACAGCTTCACTAAAAAGTTAGATTTTGATACAGTGTCATTTCAGTGTCTCTGGCCATCTCAAAATGCATACATTTTCCTTTCTTGTTAATAACAGTATTTATTACTTACCTACATTATTTTTAAAAAATACTCTAAAAAGTACCAACAGAATCAAATACAGGAAACAATAGGAGACAGGAAAGAAAGAGAGGGAACAGTTGGCTCAAATTTGCAAGATCTACATCTGCTCTTCATTTTCATCCTAATTGTGTCACATTTTCCCATTTGTGATCATTAGCAATTACCTGGGGGATGCGGCACACTAATTGGCTAAAGCTAATCAGTAGCTACTTCTGGAACTGCAGATGAGATTTCTTTTCTCTTCTTTCTAAGTGACGGGGACACAGAAGCCTGCACTGAATTAGTACTCTGGATAATAAGAGGAAGCTATGTGCTAAATCGCCCACTAACACCATGAGATATTTTGCCAACCTGGAATCCTATGAACACTTTGAAATATGTAAAGGAGGATTTCTGACCAGAAAAAGAAAAATTTAGAAAAATTCAGAAATTTACCTTTAAAAGCTAGGATTTAGTAATCTTGAAATTATAAATGTATGGGAATGAAACACTCCATTGCAGTCTATGACTGTACCACCCTGAACACTCTTAATCATGTCTCCTGTAGACTCCATCACATTTTTCCATGATAAGCCTTAATTCACTAACTTTGGAGAGATATAATGAGAGATACATATTTACATGCATAATTCAACTAGACATAATCATTACAATTTTGAATTGTCAGACAACTTCAGATAGGAGTCTACTTTATTTGGACTTTATCAGTCTTGATTAAAAATAGCAAAATTGGGCCAGGGATTTAGCTCAGTTGGTTCCAGCACCTGCCTTGCAAGTGCAAGGGCCCAGATACGATCCCTGGTAACCACATACAAAAATCAGAACCACATACCACAGTGCCATGTGTGGAGGCTCATGCCTGTAATCCCAGCACTCAGGAGGCACAGGCAGGGGAATTGATGAGTTCAGGGCTGAGTCAAGGACCAGCCTGAACTTCTAAGTGAGATCCTATCTCAAAAAAAAAAAAAAAAAAAAAAAAAAAAGTTTGTTTTTCCATAGCCAATACTTAGATTTTTCTACAATAGGATATTTAGGGGAAAAATGCTGCTGAATAAAGCTATTCTTATAAAATTCACATTTTTTCACTTTTTGTTCTTTCTTTCTAATGGTCTTTTTTCATTTCATTGTTCTGAACATTAATAACATGGAGAAAAAAGTGAGTCTGGCATTTTATTTTCTTCAGCAGCTACAATGAGAGAGTACTTTTTGTTAATTATACTTCCTCTATAAGTAAGTAAAGACTGAAAATTTCATTTAAAATATTTACCTCATTTTTTTTTTACAAGTAAGTCAAGGACTGCCTCAATTTCTCCTCTAGGTTAAAGTATCACTTTTTTTTGAGAAATAGAAGTCTGATTTAGAGACAAATGTAAATGCACTCATCAAATGTTAATATATTCTACTTAAAAAGTTATATAAAATATATGAATACAAAATAAAATAGCTTGAAATGATGATTTCAAAATATCCACTTTCTAGTAGAGATAAAAAATTAGGCACAATTAATTAAATATAGAAAATCCATCTGTTTTACAATTGCAGATGGGATTCTAAAATAAATAAAAATCAAAAGATCTATTAGCTCTCCATGAATATTTTACATTTATGATTGTTATTGCGTAGAAATATAAGAACTGCTGGTTATTAACAATTAAGTTAAATACTTTTTACTTTTTGTTGAGAAAGTACTTAGCATGTCTGATCATAGATAAGGCGTGGAAACCTAAACATCCACAAAGTATTTGACAAGAATAAAAGAGATATTTGAATGTAATTATGTTAAGTGGAATGACTGCACAGCTTAAATTCAGCTGCTCACTGGCCACACATGATACAAAAGTGAAGGTATGGCTCAGATACTGGTTGAATAGTCACTAATTCTTGACAAAATATTTATAATGGAAAATAAGCTAAAATATGCCTAATAATTGTATGATAATTTATATGATATGTATATAGTACAACATGCCTATTCCTACTTCTATGTAAAGAAAATATCATACTGACCTTCATATGAGCTCAGGGAACTCAGGGATGTCAAGAGCTCAGGGAGTTCAAACAATTACACAACATTTGGATACACTGGGCAGGAGTGCACAGGTTGTTACATTTCAGGAAGAAAATAGCTTGTGGGGAAAAAAATGGAGTCAAGACAAGGATTTGTCTTACTGTATACTACAGATCTATCACCACCATCATCTCTTTCATTTGACCAGGACAAGTTCTGGCTACACTTTTATTTCAAAAGCACAGGTTTCCCAGTGATTTAAGAAAAAAAAAAAAAAAAAAAAACGCAGAAAACATGATTAACAATTGTGACACAATTATTTTTTGACAAGAAAAATGCTTACAAAAGCACATGAGTTATCATTTGATTTTTTAAAAATTCCTATACTGGACTGCAGGAAATGCCACCAGAGTAGATGACCCTGGCTACGTGGTGCTGCTGTCAGAAGTTGGTTGTCCTTGGCTCTGACTGGTGTGTCTATGCCATCTTGTGGTTATCATTCCAGTGGTTACCTGTCACTTTAGGAGGTAAGCTATTTTTCAAATGTTTAGAGATAACTGAATCTTTATTGTAAAATTTGTGTGGTGGTGTGTGCATATTTTTGGGGGGTGCTTTGAATATTATTAAAGGATGTCTGAGGAATATGATTATGAAAATAAGGTAGTATGATTTGTGTGCTGTAACTGGAAAATGATAAATTGTGCTCAGTTCTTGCCCATGTTCATTTTTACATGCCATCTATTTTTAAATTTTATGTTGTGACAATTAAAAGACCACTAAAGTGTTAATTGCAAAGACAGAGAAAATTGTAATAAAATATATTAAAATTAAGTGAGTAATGAAATATTAAGCTAGAATTCCTAAGTGTTTGTACATTTTTGAGGGCAAATTCTTAATTTTTTCAGTATTATTTTCTCTGTGGTATAGTAACTATAACTTTTTAAAAAATGTGGCTTAAAACCAGGTTATGAATTCCAAATATATCTATGATATATATTTTAAAGTTTGAAGCAATTTCAAGGAAACCACCTTAGTAAAAATTTTATTTAAGATAAAGATGGTAGCCAGGTGTGATGGCTCACGCCTGTAATCTCAGCACTGGGGAGGCAGAGGCAGGAAGATTGCTATGAGTCTGAGGCTCATCTGGGCAACACAGCAAGCTCTGGGCCAGCCTGATGTACAAAGTGAGATCCCACCTCAAATAGATAAATAAAGATAATAGATAATTTAGTTCATGTGTTTATAAAATGTTAAAGAAAAAAATGTGTCATCTTAATATGCACTTATTTTCAAGAGCTAGTGAAACTTAAAATTATCCAATTAAATTATAAGTAATGATTTCATGAGATAAAATACTCTGAAGACACTTTTGATATCTATGGAAAGATAATACTTAAAAAACAAAATCTTCAGCCCGTTGTATCAAGTGGTACCACTTCCACCTTGGAAGCTCAAGAGCCTGAGTTCGATCACCATTATTGAAGGAAAAAAAAAAATCTTCCAGGAAGAGAGAAGAATTAAAATATACATGACAAAAGAAAATGAACATTAGCAATTTCATCACCTGAAAACAAAGCCCAAAGTCCAAGTTACTTTCTTTAAAATCCTCCATGCCACATCAACACTTAGAAGAGTGATTTTTTTGGAATATTCCTATTGAAGATAATTCAAGTATATTTTTGTTTAGACAAATAAGCATTAAAATGTATGTTATACAATATGTCATATATACATTTTCTTCACTATTCTTGAAAATTTTATTTGTACAGAAGTATGCCTAAAACTTCATCTACAAAGACACCAAAGTGGCTATGTGATAAATCAAACAAGACTAATGGAATAGGCTTGGCTAGTTTGAACCATATACTAACTTCTTACTGCAATAGAATTTTAAGATTCAAATGAAAATTATCAAATACTTTTTAAAATAACATTGCTCATTTTAAATATATACAGAAGGTAATATTATTTCAAACATTGTATTACACTTGATTTCCAAATGATAGTGTTTACATGAGATTAAAAGACTATTATGGAATAAAATTAATAGTTCCAAAAATAATAGAAAATTGTGAAAGGAAAATATTTCTGAGATCTTAATATGGGATTAAGTTTTCATATAACTATAATGAAAAATTAATTTCTCTTCAATGTCTTTCTAAACCATGAAGCGAAATATATTTCAAGTGTTCTGATTTTCAATAGTAGAATACACTTCAATGAAATAAATTACATATTTTAAACAAATACTTATAATGCATCATTTTGAAAATAATGAAGGGTTTGAACAGAAAGCAAAGTCAAGTAGTTGTCTTAGATAAAGCATACTGTTCTCAATTGCTATGCAAGCTTACTTAGAAATCCTTCCATATTTAAAGCTGCACTTGAATGAAACAAAAAGGAAGAAAACCTTGAGCTATTAAGGTTGGCTCCACAATAGGAAATATCATTTATTTGCTTACAGAAATGAGTTTGAAATTATATGTATTTTACCAGATTAAAAATATCCATCCTTTCACTTATATTAAACAAAATAGCACAGCGGATGCATAGCACAAAATCACCACTGCAGTGGTGCTTCATGCTCACACATGAAAATCAATCAAAAGATTTACTTAAAAGTTCAACATATATCTACAGATTTCCTGGATTAAACTGTTTTGAAACAAAGGCTATGTGGAAAATCCCATCTATAATCCAGCAAGTATATCATGTGTAAGGACTGGACACTGACCTTTCAGAAATCTGCATCTTGCCATTTAAAGGTAATATTCCATAATGTGGATTTAATGTTAATTTATCACCAACCCCTGTGAAATTGATCATGACTATTTTTATTGTGGCTCTAGTATTTCCTCTAGATGGTGAAGTACTTTTTTCGTCTTCTCCCTTCCATACCAATATACACTTTAATATATCATTTCAAGGTATTGTACAAAGTAAACTGAGTTTAGAGTGTAAATATTATTGAAATTTAAAACAGATAATGATCAGGAATGACAGGGAATGTTACTGACCTTAATTATGCTGAATTTTCAACAAATGGAAAGGATTGTCTTATAATTTATGTACCAGAGTAGACTCAGTCCTGCTAGTGCAGACCAGGTTTTGATTATGTTGTATATCAGGCAAGAATTGAAGCTTTCAAATTTGCAGCAAAGAGCAACTTTGTTTGTCAGGTTTCCTGCTTTATCCTTTTAAAGCTATTTCTTACAACATATTGCAAGTCAGGGTTTTAGAATATATTAGTGAAACCCACTGAGACAAAGGATTAGGTTTAACAGTTGAAACTGTGGAAATGGGGCTAACATTTCAATATGAAAGGTGTATAGGATCAAGCAATATATTAAATTTCCTCCACCAAAACCTTGTTGGATTAAATTCTATCCTATAATAAATAACAACACTTTACTCAAAATTGATTTTTTATATATATTTCTACTTAAAGGTGAATTTGACTGTACTTTTTCAGCTGACTTTGCTTCTGTTTCTGAAACAGCACAGCTTTCAAGAATACTTTTAAGGGGAAATTAATGCTTTAGTTGTGAGCATTTGGATGACTCAGCAAAAATACTGCTGAGTTGAAGACACTTGCAGCTCAAACCCAGTACTTAATGAAGTTTCCCAATTTTTTGGCACATGAAAGAAAAACACAATGTTTTCTAAAGTTAACAAGCTATGAAAGAAAGTAGAAGATGGTTCCTTTATTGTGATTTTATATTCTGATTCAAGTCTTTTTCTAGTATTTCCTCTAGATGGTGAAGTACTTATTTCGTCTTCTCCCTTCCATGCCAATATACACTTTAATATTTCATGTCAAGATATTGTACAAAGTAAACTGGGTTTACTTCTGTTTATAACTTTAAAAAATCTTTGCATACTTAAAAAGTTTACAATTCTTCCTACTATCAATACAGATGAAATAGTTTCCTCACCAGCAAAATTGTGTACTTATAAGGAATTCTTAGTTTATTTTACAACTAGATGAGTCACTCTAAAGACAGTTCGTACTACATTATCACACTGAAATTTGCTTCAGGTGTTGACTAATATTCCACACAATTTTGTTGAAAGCTGAATACATTTGCTTAAGTGTTATGTCAGTATTCATCACTTAATGAATTTTGATGTGTCAAAAATAAAGCATCCAAATAAGGCTTTATTTTGACACTTTTATTTGAATTATATGTGAGTTATATTTGACTACCTCTAAAGGGAGATAGAAAAACTTTGTTTATAACTCCAGTTAGAAAATATAACGGCAGTTACTTTCAATAGCAAACTACTGCTACATTAAATCACTCCCCCAAAGTGTCATCTACATTTGCTTTGCATGTACTTCCTGTATATATTCATCCATTAAGCATGTACTGAATACCTAAGTAGAACACACCCCTGAGTACATTTAGGAACTTGTCACTGTGCTTTCTTCCAGCATAAAAGGAGGAAAGCACGCTGCATCAGATATTTATGGGAGACTTTCCAGACCGAGAGAAAGTGAATGGTATCACTCTGCAAAAGATGAACCATCATGAAACAAATAGAAGAGCATGATAAATGGGGCAAAAATGGGGAAGGAAAAGAGAAAATACACTGTAAGGTATCAAGAGATTGGAAAGTAAGTACCATGCTTTGAGACTCCTTAATTATTTTTTCCTGTCGTTCTTATGTCAGCAAGAGTTGATTCAAGGCTGTGAAAAAGGTGATGGAAAATGATAGATTTGGAATTTTTTTTAAAAAAGGAATAGATTTCTAGTAGTCACATGGAGGCTGCAGAAGATTTGACATGATTGCTTTCAAACAAACAAACAAAAAAGGTGGAGGTGACTGGTAATGGTCATACTCAAATCAACTTGAGTAAGAGATGCTAAAAGGATTAGTAAAGGTCACTTCCAAGAGTCTCTGGGATGGTCCAAAGATTATTGGCATGTGAGTCTGCAAATTAAGGAGTGAGCCCAGCCTGATGGGAGCTGTACCATCCAATAGACTTGCAACCTGTTAGAATGAAAGGAAAGGAGTTCACTTGTGTTTTTTAAAAAGCTCCATTCTACTTGAACTCGCATGTTTTTTGTAAGGCCAGGGCCAGTGGACATCAGACTCCAGCTTTTCTCCGCTTTCAACGGGAACTCATCCGAGTGGTTACGCGGGGATTTCCAGGCTTTCGGTGCTAACTGGCGTGACTTCTGCTTTTTTTTTTTTTTAAATTATCTTTATTGGTACATTAAATATACACATCATGATTGCACTCCATATTGGGGATTTGTACCAGTATAAGACACAACTTAATTCTCATTTTTTCCCATAGCCCCACCCACCCTACCACCCCCCCCATATATATTTTACTTCTCTCATTCTGGGGCTTCGAGGTTCTTGAACTAGGGTATGTGGCTCTCTAGCACCATGGATTATCTTTTCTGTGATCTGTTCTGTTCTTCTAGAGAAAATCAACTAACCATGGACTTTCTGGGTGCCTTGGAACCAGATTGGTGGCCTTATTTGGCGACTTTGGCGGGGTAACACTACAAGGAAAGTTTGAAAGCCTGCTTCTCTTCACCTGAAAGCTGCTTTAAGAGATTTATCAATAAAATGTAAGGATAGAGTGTTTTCTTATATGAAATAATATATGTCAGAAAAAGAATTAGCTCGCTCAAAATGAACTAAGGAAAATAAAACGCTAAACTTAATATCCTGTAAATGCTAAGAGCAAAGTTAGGAGAAAAATAATATTATCTTTGAGGTGAAATAATAGTTCATCCAGAAGTACTAATTAAGGATCAACAAGGAAGAGACAAGGAATATTTTAATTAAAATAATCTATTCTAAAAATATATGTATTTATGTTTCCACTTCTACTTTGAAAACTACAATTTAATGACTTTGTAAGCATTTACAACTTGTAAAATATTAGATACAAGTAAATTTTCTTATATTTCATAATATACAAGAGACATTAACTAAATTGTTTTAAAGAATAGACATTCACCATTGTTTGGAAATCTTTTATTATAGATTTCTTATTAATTTATCATCTTCACTAATAAGAAATGCAATATTTTCACTTGATAGTAAAGACTTTTCAAATGAAATGTGTATCTATATTTGTAAGAAATGGATTTTCCTCTTCACAGAGATAAATGAAGTATATTTAAGTCTTATTTTGTGGAAGAATAATTTAACTCTTTAATATGTAATTAACTTTATATATAGTAAATAATTTCAACTGATATTTCTTAATGTGAGCTATGTTAAAATTATTTTAAAAGATGAAATATTGTATACTTTTAACATCTATTTATTTGTTTTGTAATAAAGTGAAAATATAAACAGATATCTTCTTTCATAATATAAAATTAGTTTGAATGTGTTAATAACTATCATTCACATTGCTCTTCAAGTTTATGAGTTTCTAATGTAATGTGCAATTCATTGGTAACTGACTTTTAGTCCTTATCGATGGGGATAGAATTCAGCTTAATGAAACTGTACTCAAATTGAAAGGAATAATTTAGATGAGTAACATTACTTCCAATTTTGTGAATTTCATGTCATGTTCTATTCTAAAACATTTAAAAAGTATTCACTTCCCTTTTATTTTTCCCTAAGTCTAGGAATAATTTCCTTCCTGGATGATCAATTGCTTTTATGAGTAAAAAGTATATATCCATGCAATATATTTGATAAAGAGATTATGATAAGACTATGTGTCCTCTTTCCAGTGCCAGTAGAAATGGAGAATACCCCGTGAATCTAGACCAGGATTTTTGTCTCTACCTAGTTACAATATTCCATACCACTAGATATATTTACTGTCTAGGGTAAACAAAATAATTCATCCCTCTATTCTGAAAATTATCCTCTTTTTTTCCTCTTACCTAGAGTTATCTTTGTTTTGTTAAATTTTAAGTGGTCTGAATTATTCCTTTTCAGTTTACAATTTTATCTTGGTCTAATTATTCATAGCTCAGGAGTTGGGCTTAGTAGATGATTTCTGTGCTGATGTAGGTTTCTTTTTTTCTTTTTCTTTTCTTTTTTTTTTTTTTTTTCTGAGACAGGGTCTTATTTTGTAGCTCAAACTGGCCCTGAGCTCACTTTTTAGCCCAGGAAAGCCTCAAACTCACAGAAATCATCCTGTCTCTGCCTCTTGAGTGCTAGAATTATAAGCCTGACACCTGGAATTGTGGTATGTGGTTACCAGGGATCAAACCCGGGACCTTACATTTGCGAGGTGGCATCATAACCCCTGAGGTAAATCCCTGGACCTTGATATAGATTCTTTACTGATAACTATTCCCCATCAATCCTCATATGCCAAATAGGTATGTCTGCTGAATTGTGATAGGACATTAAATAGGACATTTAAGCCTTTGAAAATAAGGCTTAAAATTATATGGAAAATATTAGTCTAATCTAGAAGAAATAAGAAGAGAAGGAAAAAGATCATTTTATATATGTATATACAAATATATAAAATTGTATATATACATGATATATGCAATATACTAATAATATATAACACGCATATATAATATATTGTGTATATATTATTTATATAAATATATTTATATATATTATATTCTAGAATTTTATGAGGTTAATAATACTTGAAGCCAAATGGATTATATTTTAGAACAAGACAAATTCTATACTATATCTTTATTTATTTATTTATTTTTAGGGGGTACTAGGGATCAAACTCAAAACCTTATACTTGCAAGACAGACACAGGAAACACTGAGCTACAGCCTCAGCCTTACAGTACACCTTTAAATATTATAACATTTGTTTGGAATAAAATATTTATTAAAGACTATATAGAAATAACAGGCTTTGAAAATATTGACATGGCAGTTTAACCTTTAAACTATAAAAATCTGAATCTTGGATATACATTCTGAATTTTTTGTAAGTTAAGCTAACCTATTAATATAGTCTTTTATAATGATTTTTATAATGTAATCTCTAGTGGATTTTAACAAGGAATATAAAATGATATCAAATTCAATTGCATTAAGGTTCAACATTTTGGTGATGGTTCTATAGATGTTCATTAAGCAATGACTTGGACCTATAGCAACTTTTAAAATGTATATTCTTTATCAATATTTATCTAAGTATGTTAACATTAGAAACTTGTAAATAAAATTTCTTATAATTGCAAATACATTTACTGTGCCAAACATTGTACAAGACACTAGAGATGACAGGAAGTTTTTAGTTTGCTTATCCCAGCAATTAATGATTGTCTGCTTTATAATATTGAATATAATATTTCTCTGTCTAGGTGTAGAATAATAAAGGCTTATATAAATATATTTTACACAAGTGTAGTTTGAAATGGATATGTGAAAAGCAGATAAATCTCTGTGGAAAGTATGTTCTGCTTGTTCTTAATCAAATAATTTATTCAAATCTTACAGCTCCTGGAAACTTCAAATACAACAATAGGTTTTCCAGCTCTTTGTTGACTCATGTAATCCCTTAGTGTATATGACTGAGAAATTACTCTTGCAATCTTAGTTTAAATCTTAGTTTAGAAATATTTTGAAAATTATTTTAAGAATTTAAAATAATATTTTTGCTATTCAAATAAAAGCCATGATCCATTATTCACTCCCTTTGTTTTTCTTCTTGTAGAATCAACCTGGAAGATGACTCTTTGTTATATGAACACTGCAAGTTCTCACAAATGTTTTCTTTAGATTTTCATAATACTATTTAAATTATCAGTGTGGTATTTTATTTTAGATAATATCATATATTGTTTTATTTTGATAATTTTATATTATTTCTGTCTTTTTTTTTTTTTTTTTTTTTAGACAGGGTCTTGCTCTTGTAGTTCAGGTGAGCTTTGAACAGAAATCCTCCTGCCTCTGCCTTCTCAGTGCTGGGATTACAGGTGTGAACCACCACTCTCAGATTATCTTTTATTCTTATTGACTATTGCTAATACTTTTTATTTTTATGAGTCATATTTCTAATTCTACATCTGTCTTTTCAACTGATTTAAGTTGACTTTATACCTATGTTCCATTGTGTTTCTTTTGAGCTCTCATTTGTGGTAGATATATTTTCAAAATATCTGATTGGGATGCAAGTTCAACTTATGAGGCGGTCATCAGCCTGCCTGGTGATGGGTCCTGTGGAAAATGCAAGGCCTCCATCTCTTTTAATCCCAGTGCTTTGGGAAGAACAAATGATATCAATCTCAAAATATGAAGCCTCGAGCCACACAAAACCTTTATTAATCGTTCCTATGTGCTCAATATCAGTTACATGCTTCAGTGATTATTTCATCCAGAAATCTTTGGAAGAAACAAAATTTAGAAGAGGCTAACTCTCAAACTTTTGCCTTTTTCAAAAGATTGTTTACACTGGATATAGAACTCAAGCTTGACTGGTTTTTGGTATTTTGCTATCATTACATTTAATATCATAGTCCATTCCTTTCTATTTATACAGACTTTATTAAGTATACTAAAATTGTTATATTGGTAATTTGAAAATAAGTTCTTCCTTGACTCCAGCTGTTTTGAGATTTTTCTCTCCTTAATTTTAAGGAGGTTTATTATGCTGTGCCTTCATGTTATATAATGTATGTTTCTTTGACTTGGGTTTACTGAGTTTCTCTTATCTCTAAGTTAATTCTTGAAATTAAGCTAGGAATATTTAAATTAATAGTAGTGAAATATTTTTTCTGCAATTATCTCTTGATATTCTAAACACACATACCCTATATCATTTTATATTGTACCACATTTTTGGTTAATATTTCTTTAAGTATTTTATTATTGGAAGCTTTCAAATAAAATCTCTTAAAATGACAAATATATTTACTGAACCAAATATTGGGTAAGACACTAGAAATGACAGGAAGTTTCTAGTTTTCTTATGACAACAGTCAATGTCGATCTGCTTTACAATATTGAGTATAGCAATAAAGCATATCTAAATTTCTCCTCATATTTGTTTAATTTATGTTTTGAGTTTCACTTTTAATGAATTATATTGCATTATCTCAAGTTCAAAATATTTACTTCTGCAGAGTAAAATCTTTTGTTAATTTTCATCAGTGTATTTTTATGAAAGTTTTATTTACATTTGTATTCTATTATTTTAATTATAAATAATTTTGCTTTCAATAAATTTGTATACTCCTTAAACCTTTCTAATTCACAAGCATCTCAGCTTTTTAGAATACATATAACTAATTTCTTTGAGAAAAATATTTTATAACATTGACCATAAGTCTTTATTTTCTATTTAAGACTCCTCTCTACTATTTAAGACTCTTAGCAGTTAATCTGTTATTTCTCAGATTTCTGGTTTTATTTACATTCAATGATTTATTTCTGTTTATTGTAAGTAATTACCTGCTTCACTACATGTATGATAATTTAAAAACTGACTTGTAGAAAATTGTATATCTCATGTTTTTTTCTAGTGTAATAATAATCGTTTATTGTTTTATATGATTAAGTAAATATTAACCACAAATGATCACTGAAGTACATTTTACATTTAAATCCTATGGCAATTATAGCTCATTTATATTATTCTTGAAATTTGTGTCTGTGACTATAAGTAGTTCATAATTTATCTTCAAACTCCAAGAATATGAACTTCTTTTCACCACATTTACATACAATATCTCTATGATCATTAAGTTTTCTAGGAGGAAATATTCACAGAAAGTTCTATTCCTTCTTCATAGTCTCCTCTGTCATCCCATTTCACCTGTATTCAGAGTTGATACGTTACTACATTGTTTTCCAGGTTTGTATAAAAATGTAAGATAAACTATTAGAAATAATTTTGCTTCAAAAGACATATTGATTAATATATTTCTTCCTAAAAAACATTTTTTTTTAAAGAAAAGAGCTTTATTTGGCTTATAGTGTTAGAGGTTTCAGTCCATAGTCAGCTAGTTAGAAGGCTGGGATGACAAACAGGCATCACCCAGGAGAAGCATCATGATGCCACCCAGTAGCAAAGGTAACAAGAAAGAGTCATGAAACCTACACCATAGTCATGGCAGCGCGGGAGAGAAAGAGGGTATAATAGCATCTTTCAGCCCCATTTTCTTACTCAGATTATAGGGATTAGGTGAAGCCAAACTAATGTTATCCATATGATATAATCACAGGCACTTAACTCCAGCATCACGCTTTCCAGACTAAAGTACCTGTGGAAAAGAAAGTTTCACCTCATGTGTACAAGGCTTCTGGGGGACATCTAAACACAATACTTAACATTCAATCCCTGGCCCCTATGATTTATGCATATGCCTTGATGCAAAGAAGCACTTAGTCCATTTCTGAGAGTTGCCAAAGTCCTAAATTTCAGCATTGCTGAAAAGTCCAAGACTCAAGTGTCCTCTGAGATTAAATGGCAAACTCTTACATAGAAGACCCTATACCAGTGAAACAAAAGCCAAACATTTTTAGCATTCAATGGCACAAAGATAAATATTTGCATTCAAAGAATTACAAACAGGAGAATACAAAGGAATGGGACCAAAGCAAGTCTAAAATCCAGTAGGGCAACATTAAATCTCACAGTTCCACTTCCAGCATACCAGGCAATCTGTAACAAGTTGTGAACTTCAAAAGGCTGAGGTGAGTCCACCTCTACAGCACTTCTGGTGGTTATGTCTCTTGCGGCTTCTCTCTTGGGCCAGTTCTGCTCCTTTTGGCAGATGATCCACCTTCTAAGCTTCTCCAAACCTCTGGGGTCTCCACTGTACCTTTGGCTTCACATGCGCAGTTTCACACACTGCCCTCTTGGGAACACACTGCCTGACTTCCCTGGCTTTTTCTGAAATGTTGATGGAAACATTCCTGACCCCACAACTCTTGAATTCTACATGCACCTAAAACTAGTGTCATGTGGATAATGTCAAAGTCTGCTGCCAGCTGGAGAAGCAGTAGCCAGGTTTCACCCTCTTTTGACTGTAGGAATACACTGTCTATGAACCAAATCCTGAAGAACAACTTCCCTAGAATGATGGTATTTTGGAACAACTTCCCTGACTAATGCCTTTTTGGAAGAACTTCACAGAGCCACCATTTTGGAACAATTTTCATAGGCTGTAGACATCTTGTAACAACTTCCTTAACTATCATTTTGGAATGAATTCTCTGGGGCACTATTTTGTAACAACTTTCCTAACCCCCATTTTGGCACAACTTCTCTGGACCATCATTTTGTAACAACTTCTGTAGCCACCATTTTGGAAAAAAATCTCTTTACTACCATTTCGGAAAAAAACTTCCTTGGGCTGCTGCCATTTTGAAACAAATTCCATGGCCCACCACCTATGAACAGCATCACTAGGTTGCCATCACTTAGAAACAAGTTTCCTAAACCACTATTTTAGAACAAATTCCCTAGACCACCGTTTTGGAAAAAAACTTCCCTAGGCCACCATTTTGGAACAAATTCCCTCGGCAGCTGCCATTTTGAAACAACTTTCTTAGGCCACCACCAATTTGCAACAACATCCATAGCCACCATTTGGGAACTATTTCCTTAAGCTGTGACCATTTTGTAACAACGTGCCTAGTTACCATTTTGGAACAAATTCTCTTGGCCACCATTTTGAAACAACTTACTTGGGCTACTGTCATTTTGAAACAAATTCCATAAGCTACCAACTTGGAACAAATTCTCTAGGCTGCCACCATTTTGAAGCAATTTCTCTCAGCCAACATCTTGGAACAACCTCCCTAAGCCACCATTTTGGAACAATTTTTCTAGACCACTATTTTGGAACAATTTCCCTAGCCTACCTTGTTTTGGGACAACTTTGCTCAGCCACCATTTTGGAACAACTTTCTAAGACTGTGGCCATTTTGTAACACCTTTCCTAGCCAACATTTTGGAACAAATTCCTTAGGTTGTAGCCATTTTGTATCAACCTCCTTAGCCACCATTTGGAATAAGTACTCTTGGCCACCATTTTTTAATAATTCTTCTAGCCTCCATTTTAGAACTGTTTCTCTGGGATACCATTTTGGAACAACTTCCTTGAGCTACTGCTGTTTAGGAACAAATTTCGCAGGCCACCATCTTGGAACAGCGTCTCTAGGTTAACACCATTTTGAAACAACTTCTTTAAGCTACGATTCTTAAACTATTTTCCTAAGCAGCTGCCATTTTGAAACAATTTTTGTAAGCCCTCATTTTATAGCAACCTCCCTAGGCTGTAACTGTTTTGAAACAACTTCAATAACCAACCATTTGTAACAACTTTTCTAGATCCCCATTTTGTAACAATTTTCAGACCATTTAACAATTTTCAATCATTTTGAAACAATTTTCCTAGGCCACCATTTTGAAACAACTTCACCAAACCACCAATACCACTGCTTACTGTAATGCCCTCAGGCCATGTTTTCTATTCTGTTCCTTCTCAGCAATCAAATTTTCCTCTGCTCTACCTTTGTAATCCACAGCTTTACTGGAGTTTCCCTTCTGGCCAAACTGAAAACATTATAAATCATTTTCTGGGACATTTGTGTTTCATTTTCAAGTTAAATATGGCACCAAGCCCCCCCAAGAGTAGCCATGCCATCGTCTCACTATTTATTACTTTGAAATTTCTTCTGCAAGATTAATTAGTCCACTGCCCCTAATCTCAGTCTCAGGCAAAACCTCTGGACATTAAAAAAAAAAAAAAAAAGACCCACAGAAAACATTGTGCCAACTGATGGTAGACGACATCTGTAGTCCAATAGCCAGTATAGTCAGTCCTTCTTTCCAGTAGAAACTTCTCTGGCTTGGTCTTTATCAGCTTCCTGATCTTATGAGCTCTGACCAGAATTTCCCATATAGAATACTTCAAGGTATTCTGGCTCCACTTCTTTACTTAGCATCTCTGTATTGTTCCACAAATTCTTTGAATATGGAGAAAAACTCAGATCAACACACATCATGTGAAGTCTAGCCGCCAACGCAGACCTTCTGCCCAGAACAAACCTCTTGAGCCTCATGTTTACTGGTTTTCTAATCTTCTGAGCTATGGCCAGAATTTCCCACACAGTACCACCTAAGGCATTCCAGAGTTCATGTATCTTATGTTTAGGGTACTGGATTTTAACGTTCTTCCATATGGAACAACTGGAATTTGGTATGATGGACAGTTAAATAAGTTATGGATTAGTTTGATGTTTTGAACTCTTAGAGGTTTTAATGTGGCTGATGCAAAATAACACTTATTCCAAACTAGTTTTATTCCACTAATGGAGTGTTATCCCTCTGATAATTGTACCCAATGTCTGAGAATATTGGTTCTTTTCACTCTAGCTAATAAGGACTTCATTTCCAATTCTTTTGAGCTCAAGAATTATGTGCTCTAATGTGTTCTATAGATCTTTTCTTGGCCTCAGATAGATTTTTAAACATATCAGACCATTACTCAGATAAATACTCCAGGGTGTTTCACTGAAAATACTTGGATCTTTCTCTCTCAATGCAGCCCACTCTTTGCCAATATTTTACTCTACTAATTTTAGGGACCTGATACTCTTATGAATATAAATAGCCATGGTGCTTCTAGTTTTCATTTGGTTCTATCACGACGTGTATTAGTATGGAACCTCTCTTCAGGTATGATTCTAGCAGAGTAAAAAGAAAGAGCATAACACCTAAACCCATTTTTTCTACTCAACCTTTTCCTTCCTACTTCCAACTTCAGATCATCTTGATCTCCAAATATATTTCCTTTCTCAACATCTTTTAAAATAGCCTTCTTAGATTTGTTCTTAATAGATTAATATTGATTTCCTGTCCAGGTCCACCTTTATTTCAGAATTTCTCTATGACTGTGTTCTTACTCTTCTCTTTGGAAAACATCATGCTTACATTTCCTGTAGAAAGTTGACTGATTTTATAGCAGGGGATAGTAGTCTGTCCTAATTTACTAGCTTGGCAAGAAAGCATTGTATTATTTTTCAAACTTCTCATCACCTCTATTTTATAGCCTCTCAACATTGTATTTTCACTTCATCCATCATCTGATGATTTTTCTAAAGCTACTAGTACATTTTAACTTTATTTCCACAGTAGTTTGCAGTCAAGCAGAAGTGGTGGCTAGGCCTTTAACAAGAACTTCTTCTGTGCAAAGCCTGACTTGAGTAGAAAATACTCGTCAGTGTCTGAGCATATATACTGTAGATAAATGCACAGGTGGATGTGAAAAATATAGTTTAATTTGAGGGAATGAGTAGTCTTCTCACAATTATCTTTTGACAATAAATGTTTTGTTAGATCCACATTTTAGACAAATATCTAGAGATAGCATGTGACTTAAAGGACCTATAATTAAAAATAGTGTACTAGTTACATTTCTCTTGTTTCTGAGACAAAACACTTGACATATAAAATTAAAAAGAAAAGTATTTATTTGGTTTACAGTTCAGAGAAGTTCCAGTCCCTCATCGATTGGCTTCAAGGCAGGTACGGCAAACCAGCATTGCACAGGAGAGACAATGTGGTGGCACTCACAAAACAAAAAAGATAGCAGGGAGATTTCAGTTCATAGATGTGGAAAGATAGCAAAAGCAACAATGGAGTTGAACAGTATCTTTTTGTCATTTAAACTTATTCAGACTACTGGGTGTAGGGTGAAGCCAAATTAAACACTTGTAGTGTAATGATTTAGTAATCACACACCCTTAACCCCAACATCACACATTGCAGATTCAATTACCTCAGAAAAAGAAAGAACCACCTCATCTGTATGTGGTTTTGAGGAGACATCTAAACAAACCATAAAAACCAGAGATCAAGGGTCAGGGATGTGGCTTAGTGGTTCTCCGCAAGTCTGGAAAATTCAAAGTCCTGAGTTCTATGCATAGTATGTTTTTTTGTTAATTAATCAAGATTTGTTAATGTTCAAATATAAAAATAAAGTAAACAAAGAATGACTTTCGTATTTTTAGTTTGGACATTAGGATAGATAAATGTGCTGCAATTTGAAATGGAAAATATAAGAACATGAAATTCATCCAAAAAGAGTCATTTTGATTTGTTGTCGAATTAAAATGCATGTTGGATAGGAAGATGAAAGTCTGAAGCTAGTTAGAATGTATAATTGAAGGTGTTAATTCATAATAGCTATTTCAATTGCTTCAAAAAGTTTTATAATGATCATCTTGAAATCTCACTGGGTCTCTATTACCTAATTCGATATTCAATTTTTAAAAGTTTAAAATAGATGAGAAGATTAAATGTTGTACTTTTGACTAAAAGCAGTCAAAAAGAATATTTTGTATACGAATAATCATTTGTTATTATATATAGTTTAATTTAAATTTTACTATTTTCCACAATAAACACTAAGTAAATAAGATTTTACTTCTGGACATTCAAAACAGAAAATAACCTTTGGAAACATGAAGAAATGTTAAATTTCTCTAAGTTTAAAGTTCTGCAAACTTAAATTTGTGAGGCAAGTAATCTGAGAGTATTAGTCGATAACTATTTCTAACCTATTTACCAGTCATTGGATAGAACCTTTATGAAAAGAAAATTTTTTTTTTTTTTTTAGGCTTTTTGAGACAGGGTCTAGCTTTGTAGTTCAGGCTGGCCCTGAGCTCAGCCTCAAACTGACATCACAGCAATCCTCCTGCCTCTGCCTCCCAAGTGCTAGGATTACAGGCAGGAGCCACCACACCCAGCACTGTGGTATGTGCTACTAATTGATGCTGGGCATGATTCTCCACACTCAATATTGTATGTAGTTACCGGGAATCAAACCTGGGTCTTTGCACTTGCAAGACAGGCACCAGAACCACTGAGCTAACTCCCAGGCCCCAATAAAATTTCTTTTAAGGGTGCTAGAGATTGATTTTGCTTTGTCATGTTGAACCATTCCTTGAAGACAAGAATTCAACTAAAACTCCAGTAACTGAAAATAGGGATAATTGCACATGGTACTGGAAATTGGATAACTGGGAGATTGTATACCATGAAAATAATAGTATTTACTACATCGATACATTCATATAGCTCTAGCGGTGAATAGTGTTGTTAAAAAGTAAGGTAGCAATAGTCCATTTTTTTCTTCTATGCATGAGAATAGATAGTGACAAATAATATAAGGACAAAAGGAGCAAAAAGGACATTGCTCTGCTAAGAACTTTGAAAAATCTGTATCACTTTAGCTTTTGTCTGAACAATTCATAGATTTTAGAATAAGCCTTTTAGGACTTTTCTGATATTGTGACATTATATCTTGCCTCCAACTATGTTGAGTATCCTAAAAAGAATATTTTTGAAGACAAGAGGAAATTAGTAATGCCAGAAACTTACATGGAGGGAGCATAGAATATACCTGAAGAAAAATGGACCAGTAGTGGCCACATCATCATGTAGTCATGAGATTATCAACTACAGAGCTGAATATCAGAGCATCAGTCTACAGAGGCCTTGCTATGCTGTAACAAGTGCATTTAAACTAGTCTGGATAGAATAAAAGTTAGCAATCTACAATTTTGTGTAACTGCTCAAGTTCTTTTGTAAAAGAAAATCTAGGATAATTCTGATAATGGTTAAAGCTAAACTAATTTTCTGGAAGAAATAGTGTATACCATGTTCTAAGGGTAAATGTTACCTGATTAGATAAATGCATCCTCATGGTAGATACTTTAGTCATCCAAAATTTAAAGAAAATTTTTCTTCCTATCACTAACACTGAGTTAACCTGATATTTAGAAACAAATAACATTTTATTATAAATTTTAAAATTATTTAAAAATATCTAGCATATTTGAACCATTTATCCTTTTTTACTCTTTACAATTTTTTTTTTTTTTAAGGTTTTTTTTGAGACAGGGTCTCGCTTTGTGGTTCAGGCTGGCCCTGAGCTCAGCCTCAAACTCACATCACAATCCTCCTGCCTCTGCCTCCCGAGTGCTGGGACTACAGGCATGAGCCACCACGCCCGGCACTGTGGTATGTGGTACTGGTTGCTGCTGGGTGTGGGTCTCCACACCCAGTATTGTTATGTGGTTACCGGGGAATCGAACCCGGGCCCTTGCGCTTGCAAGACAGGCGCCGGAACCACTGAGCTAACTCCCCGGCCCATCTTTACAATTTCTTAAACTGTACAGAAAAATCTCTAGATTTTAATTGAAGAAAAAGTCACACAATATCTAAAATGTCAACACTGGACAGGAACATTAGAACAGAAACAAAAGGTCTGTTTTGATTCTATATCTCACTTTTCAAGAAAAAGAAATAGAGCATGTAGGAAGTATTAATGTGAAAAAAAAAGTTTTTATGAGACTTTTAAATAATAAATTTGTTTTAGTTGATACATAAAAAAATCTTGTATATATTAGTGGCTTATCATTATGTTTTAATATGATACATGTTTTAATGTTTTGATACATGGATGTATTATGCAATATATGGATCTATCATATACTATATATAATATGCACACCACATAGTTTTATTTATACACACACACACAATACATGAATATATTATAAAAATGTTCATACCAGGTCAAACATATATTTCAGCAATCCTTTATAAGTATTTCCTTCTAGTATATCAAGATATATTGTATATAATCAATATCTATAGTCACCCTCATGTGCAAAAGCACAGAAGAACATCTTTCTCCTATTGAATACAGCTTAGTATCCATTTATCAATCTTTCTCTATATTTTCTGTCCCTCTTTCTCACTCTTCCTTTTCAGCCCTCTAATAACCACTGGTAATCACCATAAAATTCTAAAAATCTAGGAGATAAACTCACAGAGAGCCAAATACGCTTTTCCTTCTGTGTCTGGCTTGCTTCACTTCGCATTTCCCGCTCTGTTGTCAGTACACCTTTTATTTTATTTATGGGTGAGTAGTATTCTATTGCAAGTACAGTATGTAACCACATTTTCTTCAACAATTTATCCAGTCATACACAGTTAGATTGTACCTATATTCTTGCTATTTTGAGTGGTACTGTAATAATTATGCAAATGCAGATGTTTCCTTAACATATAGATTTTCATTTATTATATACTCCGGAGTGAGATTGCTGTATTATATGGCCATGCTACCTTTAATTTTTTGAGGAATCTGCACATTGTAACAACTATCTTAATTTACATTCCCATCCAACATGTGCAAGAGCTCCTTCTTTTACAAATCTTCACCAGTACTTACTATCTTTTGTCTTTTTGATAATAGCTGTCCTTGAAGAAGCAAGGCAGTAGTTCCCTGTAGTTTTAATTTTGAATTTGTCCGTGATTAGTGGTGATGAATATGTGTTCATGTATTTGTTGCTGATGGCTTCTTTCGAAAAATACCTTTTTAGGTATACTATTATTTAATTGGTTTATTTATCGGTGAGGTAGGCCATGATCATGCCTTGCTCAGGAATGGGATTAAAGTCTTAATAAATGCAGCTCCTCAAATGATTGGTTCTCTTCCCCATTTGCCTTCTGACATGTGAGGGCAGAGTGCTTCTTTTCTCTGGAGCATGCAGACCGCAAAAGATACCCAAAGCTGTTAATACTATGAATTTAGACTCCTCTGGTTTCAAAATTGTAATAAATAAAGATGTCTTTTTCATAAATTATCCCTTCTCAAGTATTTTGCTATAGTATCACAAAGCAGATGAAGACACATAAAAAAGAAAAAGGTATTTCTGAAAAGTTTGAAAATTTTTTGTTAAAAGGACACCAGTGCTTTACCTATTGAATTAAGAAAAGCCAGAAAGCAAAATCATTTCTCTTGGGTGTGATGACCTTTGCCTTGAGTATGATATTTTCTGTATATATTATAAAATATAGCCTTTAGTATTGTTCATAAAATTATTTTCTGAGTCTAGAATGGATTTTGAAGAAGTAAATACTCAACAATATTGTCCAATAAAGTAAAAATTTGATGTGTTAGTTTACTTCCTTTATAATGTGAGAAAAATAAATAACATGATAAAGAGAATAAGACAAAGATTAATTGAATGGCTGCTAACTTGTAAGCATATTTTGTATATGACTGCATTTAGTCTGCATCATAAATGATGAAATGGTTATTTAGAAACTGGTATTATGTGATGAGTCATTTCCTCAAACTACCATGGTTCATTATTGGAAGAATCAGGACCTGGGCCTAGGCTTGTTTAATTAGAAATTCAATAATTTCCAAAAAGTATACAGATTTTTGGAAGTGTTACAATGTGTTTCTTTGCCTCACTGGAATATTTTTGCTTTTATTAAGTAGGCTTTTTGGAAGATTCATAGTCTTTTATGTATTTGAATTACCAATATTTCAAGGAAATACAACAGAGTAGGTCCTTTGAAACACATCTAGTGATCCCTTGATTTACTATATTAATTTCTGTTACTTTCTGTTAACATGGGGGGTTTCCATTTGTAGATTGTGCCAAGTTGGCTTTCTAGTTGACAGGACAAAAGAGTCAGACCTTTTAGGTTGTGTCTGCCTGCCTCTCCCAGCACTGCTGATAGGTTAGGATTAGATCTTCAGAGAATCACCTACAATGGTTTTCTTTCCCTTTTTCTTCCCTTCTTCAGCAGTCAAATTTCCATAAAAAATCATTGCATCCTATTAGAAAAACAAACCACTTTCATTGGTATGAAAAACATTTCATTTATTTTCTCTTGAGATGTAAAATTCTAAATTACCCTGCAGAGCTGTGTGATTTTTACTATTTTATACCAAACAGGTTATATGCTAAAAAAAAAAAAAAAAAAGTGCAGAAATTCCTGAAGATTGACATTGGTTTGGAAAATACTTTGAATATACAAATTACTATGCTATACCATATGATTATATGGAAATTTGATACCAGACTTTATTTAATTTATACACTAAGTTTTGATAACTCTAGACTTTCTAGTCTGATTTATGCTGGAGGAACTCTGAGAAAAGAAGACATTATTCTGTAGTCATGCTTAGTAATTGCTACATGCTATAAAGATTGTGCTATGGTAAATCGAAATAATTACAAAGTTATCTGTTCACTGTGTATGTCTTCTGTCCCCTGGAATGACACAGAACACCAGAATTCTAAAGTTTTACTTAAGCTGGTAATATCGTCCCAATTAATTGTGAAATATGTGAGCACTAGGCAAGAGAGAAGACCAAAGTGCAGTGAAGCAATTGTACCCTGGACTTGTGAAGTGTGTGATTGATGAGCAAAGACTCACCTTGGCTGACCCAGGAAAGGGAGATAGCCAGCAGGATATATGAGGAGCTGTCATTTTTTTTATCTTATATTAACTAGTATGTAGTATCAGTCTCTGAGCAAGCATCAGAAAGGAACATAAAGTTTTCAAGCATTATGTCAACTCTAGAACAAAAAGATTTAAAAGTCATTATTCAAAAGATTTTATATTTTATCTGTTATTTAATTCATTTTGGTGTTTTCACTATGCATATATGAATAATTAATTATTTAAATAATGCAAACCTTGTTTATCCAACTATATATTGCTAATTGATAGTTTAAAATATAATATAAAAATTTACCTATTCTTAATGATTATATATATCTGAATTTCAAGAAATATTTCCCTAAATTGTTTTTGTAATATGATAGACATTTAGGAACAGTTTAAAGAAATCATCCCAAATTAATCCATTAATATTATGTTTTAATAATGTGTACATTCATAAACACATACAGTTATATACATATAAAAGTATTATATATATTATACTGCTTACACAGTTTCTCTGCTCCCTGACCTTTTATAGCATTTAGCATAATATTTTTACCAAGACCTTCAGTACCTTTTATGGACCTGCTTATGTACACTAGAAGTTACAACTTCAACTCTGATGTGATGCTCAGTGTCTGTGATTTATCTACTGGTCTTCTTTCTATTTGCTGAAGATGTCGGCATCTTTCCATTGTAGAATCCTTGTTCCTGCTCTTCTTTCTGCTCTAGAAATGCTGATCTCAAGTATGTATTACTGACCTCGTGAATTTCTGTTTCAACCTTGTGTGTTACTTGCTAGACAAACTCAATTTAAACCCTCCCCTAATTTTCCTAAGAAATTATTTTTTAGGAATTAAAATTATATATAATTTATAATACTTATCACTCCAGATCCAAATTTTTATTTGTATTAGATACAACATTTTAATATGACATATGCTATTTTGTATTTTACCCAGCAATTTAAGTCATTAAGAGACTAAAATATGCAGATAAACTTTTGATGAAATGTAAGATAATTGAGTAAACTCTGTCATAAAAATTACTCATTTTTTATCAATTACTGATTTTAAAGGGAAAATTGTAACTTTACAGGGATGTAAACAGGGAAACATTACTTTAGTTAATAAATCAATATACCATCACTAGTAATAGTACCAGCAGTGACTAAGATTCCTTTGAAATGAAACAGAGGGGATTAAATAGTACTTTTGTATCACCTATACCTAAAATATACCATCCAGTTCCAACCACGAGGAAGCTCCTTTTCCTCTTTTTTTTTTTCTGGTATTGGGGATCAAATTCACCCCCTCTTGCTTCCAACATAGGTGTGATACCACTTGAGCTCAGTGGTTGAGGACACACTTCCATATTAAAACAGATGCTGTTAAACTGGGCATCGTGATGTCTACCTCCAATCCCAGCATTCTGGGAGATGAGAACAGAAGATGGCAAGTTTCACCCCAGCCAGAGCAATTAAGGAACTAAGGAGACAGAGACAAAATAAAGACTGAAACAAAGGTGATCTTGCAAGTATAATTTCCTGATCCTGTGAAAGCATCCATATTTTCTTTGCAGTTTAGCTACTAACTATAACAATTCTCATGCTAGGTTTCTTTCCTTCCTTCCTTCCTTCCTTCCTTTCTTTCTTTCTTTCTTTCTTTCTTTCTTTCTTTCTTTCTTTCTTTCTTTCTTTCTTTCTTTCTTTCTTTCTTTTTTTGTAATGCCAGTATAGTAAGGCCTTGTATGTGCTATACACTACTTTATTACAGAGCTGTACCCCAAGGCTTTTTATTTCATTTGATCACAGTTTTAATATTTTGAGATAGAATTTCCCTAAGTTGCTTAGTCTGCTTTAAAGCTCATGATTTTTCTACCTCAGACTCCTGAATTAGCTGTGATGACAGCTGTGTGCCAACATACCTTGCTCTCGTGTTGGAGCTTTAATATGTTTTATTGACCTATTTGTACTAGGACTGATTGGTGAATTATGCTGAGATTTGCTTGTGTCCAGGAAAGGTACACTACTCTCTCACACTTTGCTTCATTTCTCACAAGGTAGTTTTGCAGTGAGGGGAAAAACAACAGGGTGTAGAATTTTTCAGAAACTTGAACTGAGAGACTAGTGAAAACAGAATTTGATAAACTAGATCCGGTGATTAGAAATCTTACTAGGCCAAGTGTGGAGTGGAAAAGGATGAAAATACAGTTTGCTTGAGGGCAGTGGGAAGGGGGCTCATGAAGCAATGAACAGAAGAGGACCATGAACCAAGTCAGGGAGGAGGTCTTGGAAAGGGGTCCCAGTATATTCTGGGTGGGGGCAAAGTAAACTGGGACAATCCCTATTGTGTCAGTGTAAGGGACATATCGCTGTTGGCTTCCTAGCCAAGCTGCATCTTCTAGGATGAAGAGGGGCTGACACTGGCTTAGTTAGCATCTGTAATGAGGATAATTAATCAGCTAGTAATAAGCATTAAGCTGACATGGATCAGTTCCCACAAATGTAGAGCAATGACCAAGTTCATAAATCAAGCTGGACAATACATGCCTGAGTTGCCAGAGAGAAAGAGAGGGAGACATTCAAAATCATGTTTCTCTACAATTCCAAATGTATTTCTATTAAGCTATATTGAAGTATATTTTATTAATATTTGTTTTGTTTTAATGAAGACTGTTAATTAATATAAGATAGAAGAGATACCTTCTAGTTTTTAAATTCATAAGTGTGTTAAATTTAAATATCCTCTGTTCTTCCTCTTCCCACTTTTTCTTCTTATTCTCCATGTGGCATATAGATGAATTCTTTTAACATATGAATCATACAGTATTCCCATCTTTGAAAATCATTGTGACATCTGATTTCTAATTTCATCTAAAATGGTCTATATTTCCTTCTGTGACCTCAAGGTAGGAAAAGGATGTAATTTATGACTTAGACCAGAACACTTAAGAACAGAAAATGAGGTCATTGAAAATTATGATGTTATAACATCATTTATGAGGGTCACAAGCCTCAGTATAGTCTCTCTCTCTGGTTCTCTTTTCTCTGTCTCTGCCTGTTTTTCTGTCTCTTTTGTCACTCTGTCTTTCTCTGCGTGTCTTTCTATCTCTCTCCATCTCCCTGACTGTCTGTCTTTTTCTCATTTTATTTTGCTCCACTACTATTGGACAGCATCTTATAAAGTTATTTCTTGTTCAATTTTACAAGCGAGTAAGTTCTATGATATGATTTTATGATATTTCTTTTTAATAATTAATTTTATTGTGAAATAGGTACATTTTAATATACATATCATGATCATACTCAACACTGATGATTTGTACCAGTGTATGGCATAACTTGATTCTCATTTTCCCATCTTTCTACCAACCCTGCAACTCCCATCCCCTATATATATAAACATTGTTTCACTTTTTTGTTACTACCACAATATTTTTTAGAATATTTAAATCATAATACTCTTAAAAATCATGTCTCAATATTTTGTTTACATAATATTAATTCACCAATGATTTTTAAGAACGTTCATCAAATGCAACATATGCATACAAACTTCCACACACATGCCTGCCCATACACACACTGTCAGGCAGGAGAGTGGAGGAGGAGACGTACTGAAATCAGGGAACTTTGCAAAATTTTCAGATACATTGTGCATCAGTTAAACAGAGCCACTAGTAATTCTGAAACTATGTGAATTTAAAACAATGGAGGTAAATACTCAAAACTCTTTCAGATAATTACCTATATTTTCTGCTCTCTTTTACTCACTAATGAAATTTTATGAGCTCTTAGGAAATTGTTGCATGCTATTTAAGAGCGGTAGATGAAGAAGGGGTGTTCATGTCATGGGGAAATTATTTGTCTGTTTTTCCTTGAGGCTTTCATTAGTTTTAAATTTATTCTCATTACAGCTATAAAGAAAAATTAAAAAGAAATTTTCATGTATTCAGCATCTGTGAGATATTACTCCTATTAATATATCATATCAATGTGACACACGCTATAATTAATGAAACAATTGTGATGCATATCATAATTAAACTTAATAGCCTATTTATATTTCTTAGATTTCTCTTAGTGTCATTTTTGTGTTTCAAAATCTTATCCAAGGCATCACGTCCTTTATAGTAGTCATTTTGCTTAAACTATTTTCTTCTGAGTTTTTAAGACTTTATTTTCATATTCATAGTAGTTTTTTAAATTGAAATCTTCATTGGTACACTACATATACACATCATGATTGCATTCAACAATGAGAATTTGTATGAGTATATGAGTAGTTTTGAGTGCTGATCAGTTTCATAGCATGAGCTTGTTTGGAACTTTCATGATGCTTTTCGAAGATGACTGAAAGGAGAAGTTTTAGGAAGGCGGAAAGAGGTCCATCTGCAGATTGGACAACTAGTAAAGTTGGTGATGTAGTTCAGTCTGGGTGTGACAAGATGGCAGCCAGAGTGTGGGCATTGAAATAGCAAGAGTCTGGATTGAGACCCAAGACTCAGATGCTGTGTAACATGACATCCCAGCTAGGATGACTAAGGGTCTATCCCTCTCCACCTTCACTACCTTTGTGTTCTTTACCCTTGATAGATGGTAGTTCGGACCCACATTGGTGAGGAAAATCTTTTCATCAGTCTTACCAGTTTATCTTTTAGTCCCCTCAGAAAATATCTTTACAAACATGTCCATCATGATACAATACATACTATTTGTGCATCACTTAGCCCTTTCAATTTGACAAATAAAATTAAACTATCTGTATAAATTATTCAGCAGCCTTCTGCTTTAGAGATTAGTTTCCCTATACACTTGTTTATTCAGTCACATATTTATATCTGTATGGACCTATGGATCTTATTTACTTTTGGTATGAGCTTCAATCTAACAGTATATTCTTCATCTCTCGCTCAAATTGTCAATGCTTTACTAAATTGAAGCTTCTTCACATGGCTCCTATATGCTATTGAAATACACCCTCGGTGCATATATGTGTGGGTGTTTACATGTGTTCTCATTGCTCCTAATTTTCTGACAGTAAATATTGCACCAGGCTCATTTTCCTTCTATGCAATGGCATCATCTATTTCATCAAGAAGTCCAAGTTCTTCTACTGGAGAATGCTGTTATAAATTAGGAAAATCATGCAACATGTGCTCATGACTATTGTGGCATCATTAGTTATAAAGTTTTAAACTGAAGGACCAAAATACATAAGTGTGCTATGAAAACTTTTGCATTTTTACACATTTATGGAAATTTTAACATAACCACCTGTATCTATATTCAGCTAAATATAATTTTATTCTTAATTATTTATTATAGCCTCCAATTTTAATTCATTATCACATGCAGTATTTTATATTGATCAACTTGCTAAGATGATTTGTGTTTTTCAGTCAAGTTCCAAAGCGTCTAATTTTTGGTTCAAAACAAATTTTGAAAATTTTTAGTATTAAAGAATGGTTAAGTGGGCACAAATTATTTATAAACTAGTTCAGTAAAGAGACAGGGAGCTATGACATTGAAAATCATAAATTATGCTTTATAAATAAATGGATTTTTTATTTGAAAAAGGATAAACACTAGAAATTCACATTAAGTACTTAAAATAAAAAACTAAATACTACATTGATAACAGACTTGTTTAGCTTCACCATGGTGAACCATCACAAATTAAATCCTCAGAACCTTAAAGAGAATCAGCCTTTATTACCACTTTATTAGCCAGTTGAAAGCAAGCATCAGACTGCATACTTATCATGCAAAATATCAATGATAATGTGTGTGTCCATAGCTAAGTGTATATATTGTTTCAGAGTGCATCTTATTTCAGGGATTCTCAATAACTTTATCTTCTTGATTAAATATTATAAAGTTATTAAGTTATACTAACTGTGATAATGCAGGTTAATCTCCCCTACCTATTACTTTTTGGTTATCTGAATGAGAAAAGCTGAGTAGGGCCCCAGAGAACTCTGGTACAGGGCATTTTATTTCTCCCTGTATGTGCTGCATACCTAATAAGCAGGACTTAACTAAAGGCAAGTAAAATATTTGGACTTAAAATTAGGAATTTAATTACATTAACACTTTATTTCCTCTTGGCGGGGGAGATTATTCTAATATGCAAAATATCAGGAATATTAGCATAATAAGCTTTTCCTACCTAGCACTCAGAGTATTAGGGGATCTTGGAGTTCGCTTGTCTAAACAGGAGCAAACAAGGGAAAATTAAACAGCCTTGTTAATTTATATCTTCAAGTGTTCACTGAAATAAGAAATGTGTGTATTAAAATGCTCTAAGTGGTAAAATGCAAAGTGATGGTAAAGCAGCTTATATTTGCACAGGGAGTACAAACTTTTATTGAATTTTACGTTAAGTAATACATATAATTATGCATAAATAGGGTCTGTGATTATAAAATAAATTATGTACTTAATGTTTTTTTCTTAAATGAAGTATCAAAAATTATTTGGATTTAGAAAAATCAGCATGGTTAACATGGAAATACATATTGTAACTCTCATAATATGTATATCATTGTATAGAAATTGCATATAAGGAAGAGACTATATTACTAGAATATGGATACACTAACTTTCCTCATTTCCGAAGCATACTACCCAGTCTACACACACACACACACACACACACACACACACACTTTTAAACATTTGCTATATATACTATAAAGCATTTCAAAGCTAATGTATTTGTGCATATGTATGCTATAAATGATATATTCTACAGCATGTGCGCATATACATGTATATAAGTATATATAATTCTGCCCCACTGATGTTCTCTTCCTGTCAGCCTTCAACCTCTTCCTTATACTTTGTCTCCATATATTGCCCTGTTCTGAATACTTCAAAAATATTCCTCCCATTTAATGGAAATATGTGTCCTCTGACCAATCTTAAGTTGTATATAAATGAGAAAATGTGGAATCTAAGAAATGTTAGTGACTATATATTAAAAAAAGTCATTTATATTCTTTGAATACCTATACAGAAAATTTCATCATTGATGTTCATCCTATAATTTGATGAATCAGTACCATTTCTAAATCCTGTTAACTATTACATATCTTTGAGTAAGACCTAATATGTTTTTGTTTGAAATTAAAAGTAAAAAACAATTTTTTTAAAATATCCAAGAATCTTGTTAGTTTGTGGCTAGTTTCTATATAAACTGTCTTCATATTAAGCTCTGGAAAGGTTAAATAACACAAACATGGCATTAATAATTAAAGAGTTGACCAGATTCTTCTCTCTTAACTCTTTGTGTTGCTTGTAACTTTGAGTTATTAATTTACACTTTGTTTCCTAATCCCTAGCTTTATTTTGACACCACCAGCATTTACATTGTACTCTGGTCTTTTCCAAAGTTTTGCCTATATCCATTTGTAGCTTTTATCTTATGATATCATTTTTGTGTTGCAATTCCATGTGACAGCTTTGTGCCATTTCTCTGTGGACAGCTGCTTGTACAGATTCTATGCTGGTACTTCTCATTATTATTTGTGTTTTATTACCACTGGGTACAGTCTTCATCTATGCTGTCATGTGGCAACTCAGACACATGAGCCAATTTCATACATTTATTATGAAATTTTTGGAAAATTCTAAAATGGCTATGCTCATAGTTTAGAGCCTTTTCTAAGCTCTTTAATGTTTAGGCTAGTTGTGGAGAAAGTGAAATCAACTAATGTTACTGATAGGTTTTACATATCAGATAGTCAAATATTTTATTCATTTGATAAAGCATATTTTAAACTGTTATAATATCTCCACCTACAAATTGGCATCAATGCCAAATTTACAGGATCACCTATACTAGTATTCTGTTATCATATGTTCTGGAATCTATACAAGGAAGGGTATGACCATTTGGTCCAAATGCACTTTTACCCTTTCAGGATGGCAAAAGTTAGAAATTGGCTTTAATATTAACTGAGATGAGTAAACTATATGTATTTACATTTCAAACACATGTCTTATGCAATCCATCATATGCCAGAAATATTCATCTATGTCTGGTTCACACAGCTGGAAGCTGGGTGTGCGGCACAGGTTAGAAAGTAGTGCCTTTTATTCTGAGTGTTATTACTCACTCACATGAAATACTTGCATTGTAAAATCTCAGCCAGGCAAAGACACATTAAAATATTTTGGTCTGAAAGTAGGCAGAAAGGAAGACTTACACAAAAAAGGTTTTCTGCATATATTTTAAATTCTTTAAATTCTTATATAATTTTTGCTGCAAAAATTATATAAGAAGATAGATGTTGCAAGATGTTCTTACAGTGGGGATCTGGCTGGGAGTAGACAGAGGAAAGGAAATAGGAGAAGTAAAACGATCAAGACGTGGAAGAAATTATTTACCAATTTCTCATAATAAATAGATATTATGCATACAAATATATTGAAAAAAGAAACAAGAAAAAGGAAAAATATTATCATAAATAAATATTATTACTTCCTATAACTGGTAAAATTTTTCCTGTGTAACTAGCAGGAGACACAGATTCCATGAGAGTTCTGTAAGAGATTAATTAAAGCTTGACAATGTTTATAGGTATGTTTCCTCATTCACCCTTGCATTCCTGCACCCTCATTTTCTTTAGCTCATACATCATTCCACTGTTAAGATTACATGACAATTAATAAGGGAAATTTGAGGGATGAGAAAACATTTTGGTGAATAATTAAGTGTAAAAATTTCACTACTGTAGAACACATTTTACTTTTAATACCCTTCTAAAAACCTTCTCCCATTTTGAACACACTTTGTGTTTTACACTGTCTGAAACATTCTAGACATGCTCATTCATGAATGCCTCTTGTTACCCTGTGATGGCTGCCCTTATATTTTGAATTGATGTAGAACATTTACCTTTCTTCAGAATTTTGTCCTTCAAAAAAGAGCTGAAAGTCTCACACCACCTGATCCAGTGAGCAAATTGAATGAGGACACACTACAACATTTTTATTTGATATTAATTACTGTAAATGTTTGATTAATCCAAGCTGATCAATGAATATATTGAATATCTAAATTAAAATTACAATAGGAGACACATTATCATAAGCCCACTCAAAATATTCCCCTTGATTCAAAAATATTTCCATCATTCTTAAGAATGTATATTTTACTGTAATTTTTTTAAATCAAACATTAACTGCATTTTGTGATCAACCCATAGATATTAGAGGATTAGTAGGGCAGTGAGAAAGAGATGCTCTGCTTGGCTCTTACTAGCCTAACTGTAGGTGAGATGTGGATGATCTTCATAACCTGTATCATTAAATTCCAGCCATAAAGTACTATGAGACAGGATATTGAATATTATAGTTCTGCAATAGTAATTAACAGAAGAAATACAAATTGCTATCATGGAATCTAAAAAGAGGAGATGTGATGTACCAGCAGTGGACATCACTGAAGACTGAGTTGATGTGTTGATTCCAAAACAAGAGCCAACTTGAGTTTTGTAGAAATGGATAGAAGGTCACACCTTCCTGTAGTGATGGATTCAGTTTGGTACACTCGAGTTGTATCTGGCAAAATATTTGATGTGTTCTGTACTTGAGTTCCTGAATGCATTATTTTATTTATTGAAAAACAATAATGATACCCTAACTTTCACTAAAGATTAACAAAAGTGACTGTGAAAGGTATTACAATCTTTTGGAAACATCATCACATTCTAAAAAAATCTTTAGGATTAAAACATTCTCAAAACTAAACTCCAATATATAGTACAGAATACATTTTAGAGACTATCTCAGGCAGCATATTTATCTGTAAAGGAATCAAGGCTAAGAGTATTAGTCATGAATCTGGAAAGATTAAGACAGTAGTGAACCCTTGAAGCAATGCTTCTATTTTCTTCTCTTTATTAAGATAGAATGCCAGCCTAATGAAACTTTGTTAGTTAATTAAAGATCTAGCATTCAGCTAGCTTTTTTTGTAAGTGTCCTGAAAATAAATATTTTAGACTTTGTAGACTATCAGGTTATTTTTGCAACTGCTCACACTACCTTTCCACTGTGAAATCAATTATAGATAATTTGTCAATACATGTGACTATATGTCCATCAAAAATACAAACATAGGCCACAGCCCATGTTTCCATAGTTTGCCAGAAGGATGTTAAATGTTTTCGCCTCTACTATTTATTTTCATGCTTGGGCTGGTGTGCATGAGTGTGTGTGTGTGTCTGTGTCTGTGTGTGTGTGTGTGTCTGTGTATCTGTGTGTGTCTGTGTCTCTGTGTGGTGGCTCATATGAGGTTTTAGAGGTTGATTTTATTTGAAAACAAGGTGGAAAGGCCAAAGTAATTAATAACTAAGTTGTCTTCTCCAAATCAATTACATTCTCATCAAAATTAGTACATACCTCATAAATTGTTATGCCTTTTTCCTTCACACCTGATCACAAATCTGTTATATGTACCAGAAGATAATATTTATGGTAGCAACTCAGTGGCCTACTTGAAAGGAATAAGTGGAAAATAGTTAAAAGAATGATGATGTTCATTTTATGGCTCTAAACATTGGAATCTGAATGCATAATGTATTAGAATTCTTAGGAAATATATAGACCTGAGTATCATGCTCTTAAACTCAGTCCTACAAAAACAAGAAATGACTGAATTAAATTAGATTTGATGCCTGCTGGTACAACAATCTGGGCATATTATCCCAGCTCATTAAAAGTTGGTGCTAATGAGGCCAAGGTCAGAGGTTCCTTCCCCACATGAAACATACAAAGACAGCCATTCTGTTCTTTGGCATTATACTGTATATCTTATTTTAATCATATGTTTCCTAAATAAATGCAAATGACCGCAGGCAAAGCAAGAGAATGAATATATAGGTTACAGTTCACTCTACTAGTAGAAAGAATATTCAAACACACCTTCCTGACATAAATAAAATTGCTTCCAAACATAAAGAACATTACAATATATTAAATATAATTATTTGGCATACTTAGTAAATGGCATATTAAATTCATTATTATAACTTAATAAGAATCTACTATACTTCAATTTTAATTGCATTTATTGATGTATTATTTTGTCAGTTAATATGTTACATTTTAGGAATATAAAGATCATTAAGACCTCAATTACCTAATAAAGGTTGTAAAACAAGATTCTTAGGGCTGTATTTCAGTTTTATATTTAAAGTTTGGGACAGTGAAATGATGATGACTCTCAGAAACTTATGGATGATATTGGACCAAGGATGTAAGAATTAGAATTGTTTGACTAATCATCTTTTCTTCAAAACTGTTTCTTTTAGGGACATAGAAAGACAAGATACACTGACAGAAATTCAGTATAGTATATTTATTAAAGAGGTTTATTCTTCCAAATAAAATAAAATAGAACTCAATTATCTCATCTAGCCTTACATTAAGAAAGAAAACAGTCCTTTCATCTAGCCTACATTACTACAGACTAAGGAACACATGAAACATTTGTCAAGATTTGATCAAAAGATTTTATTTCAGATTTCTATCTAGCTTTTTTTTGCCATATTCTAAAAAAAATTAACATTTTGATTTATATGAGCATTCCTTTTCCCCATAAAATTTCAGGCTGTCTGAAGTGCATGACATTTAAGAAATTATATTGCCATGACAGGACACCTGGGAAGTTCTAAATATTTATTTGCCAGAACAGAGTTCAATGCAAAGCTTTGCCAGGTCTCTGCTCAAAGCTAGATTTGAAAGCATTTACATTTGCTTGGTCCAAGGTGATGTAAACAGGATACTAATGGAGCGCTCTCATACCAAGCTGTAAGAAGCACAGAATCAACACTGCGTTCCAGCTGTAAGGCTGAAGAGAATCCAGAGGGATCTCAATTTACTGGATAACCTTTCAACCAGCAAATAGTATTAGGGTAAAATATGCTCATTTGCCTGCAGATTGGCTTAACAAATTGAACTCTCTTCTTCTAGAGATGAGGAGCACAAGTTTGTTCTATTTTAGACCTGGTATATCTGTTCTATGCTACCATGTACATGTTAATTGGCTACATTAAACTTGAGAGCAGTCTTAAGTATAGGTATAACAAGTACCAAATGGAGGTGGGAATTTGTAGTTCCCTTTTTCCTCTCATTATATCACAAATAACTTTACTGGGCATGAGAAAGAAGTAGGAGACAGGAACTATGAAAGGGAAATCTGAAAGTAATAGGTGATGTTTCATCACTGATAAAACTTTAACAGATGGAAGGACTCCTCAACAAGCTGAATAAATACATATGACTAGAGGTACAGTATGTTGGTGTGCATGACTTGTCTAGAGAATATCAAGAAAGTGGGAAAAAGTGATGAGCACTGATATGAAATAAACATTGAATGTGAACACAAAACTTCAAGAATTATAGAAATCATCTCATTCAATTTTAGGTTTTACAAGGAAGTCTACATCTATGGTTGAATAGAGTTATTGTTCCAGCTTAGAATTAAGTGTTTGTTAATAGTGTAATCATCACATGACATACCAAAGTACATCTAAAATTATTTGTGCATATGGGCTTTAAGGTGAACAGTTGAATTAAACTTTTGTAAAATAGAAGTTTAGACTGGAACATTAAATAAATTATCTTCTTATTATGCTCATCGTATTTCACATATAATTATAATTAGGAAATAGTAATAATGAATCCTCTCAAAGAGTGATGTAAATCATGAAAGAAATTCCTAGTAGCTTTAATAACATCTAATTCAATGTTGACTTGGTATTAAAAATTCTGTTTTCTCCTAATTAATACAATTCTTGGCGAAAAGTTCATGAAAAGAATATTTAAATAAAATGCATAATCAGTACAATATCACAATATTACCCAGACTTAGGCTTAAAATGTAGAAAGGCAAAAGGAAAGAAAAGGTAAGACTGGCTTGTTATCTTTGTCCTGGAGATCACCTCCATTTTCAGAGAGCACAGTTGAGTAGAAGCCTCTCTGTGAGAATCTGTGTTTCACTATGAAGTTTAAATCTCAGGAATAAAGTGAGCTTCAAAGGACAGGAAATATTATATATATAGTGAAGTAAAATGCTACTGTTACTCTTTTTTATTCATGCAAATTTGAAGTGAAAAGAACAAAGCATTGATTTCATTAACACTTATAGTTATGCCACTAGCTGGTAAAGCACGAGAATTACAGCATATTTTAAAGGACGTTAACGGTAAGTATACATCCTCTCTACCTGTTTGCCATCAAGTTACTCCAAAATAGACACCGTCTCCAAGGGCTTTTCCAGCTGTCTGGCTCTTGGAATATTCTTGATCTCTAACAAACATTAATTTGCACTCCAAAGCTACACAATGCATTAGTTCTCAGTATGGAAATATGCAGCGATATATGCTAAGAATGCTATTTATATTCTTAGAATTTTTTAAAAAGAAAGCTTTCTTTCCAAAGAAAAGAAAATTTTCCCAAAAATGTAAGTTTAATTTTGGTCTTTGTTTAGATCCTTGTTTACATTTGTACCATCCAGTGTTGCTAATGTTTACAGAGGTCCAAGAAAAGCAAAAGCATTCTGCAGACTCCTTTCTTAACAATTTGCTCCTAAACATTAGTGTGGGGGCCCAAAAATGATCATGTCATGCATGATGGTCACATATTTTTATACATTTAAAAAAATTTATGGTGCATGTCCATCTTCATAAACTGATAACTATGAAAAATTAAAGCTTTCAGAACTCAATATAGTATATGGTGCCAATGGAGTCCTTCAACAGGTTCTTGATCATGTTGAAAGAATTAGAATCCATAAACTCTCTTGTTTTCTTTTTGAGCAAATACAGTACTTTGTATTGGTCAGATCTGGTACTGCAGTACAATGTTGAACCTCTACAACTGAAAGGAGGAAATATTTAATTTGGCCTAGAGTGGCAAGGTAATTTAGTCTGTGATTGGCTGGCTGCAATGTGTAAATGTCATGGCAAAAGAGTTGAGTGCAATAAAATTACTTATTTCTTAGAGACTACAAAGCACAGTAGAGGAATATTGACTAGGCAAAGACTCTAGCTCCCTGCTACCATAACCCACCCAGAGACATTCAGAATATGTTCCACCCATACACTGGGCAGATGCCAAACCTAATCAAGTTTCCATTCCATTTTAAACACCACATCCCACCTCTTTTGTTTTACCTACCCAAATACATATGCATAAACCATATTTAATTTATGAATATGACAATAGAAAGTTCATAATTACAACTATTATGATAACTATTATGTTTGTATTCAGTGAAATTCAACAATCCCTACCCAAACGCTCAACATTTCAAGCCTTTCTATTTTGACTCTTGAGACAGTGGACTTAACTATGAACTTATCTATGACTTAATTATGCAGTCTTGTGAAAATAAAAGTAATAATCCCATCATATAATGAGACAGGGTGTATATTCCCCTTCCAAAAGGGAAGAGTAGAGAGACTGAAAAGAATTGAACAAAACCAGAGCCAAATTATATGGGGGACAACCATATAATGGTTAACCATATAATGGTTAGTTTTGTAGCTAAATATTTGGCATCTAGACTCTAAAGGATTTAAATGGGTCTATTCCTATAGTTTTGTTGGTTATAGATCATCTGATCACTCTTGTGCTGGCTCCATTCATGGCCAACTTTCCTTAATTGATTTCCATGTTTGTAGCATCTTCAACTTTACAAGGTCCCCACAGTGCCTTTGTGACAGCCCCGTTGTGACAGGTCTGTGCATCGTCCTTTCTGGAGGTTCTTACCTGGTCTCCCTGAGCTTGGGAATTTTCGGAAGCCTCTCTCACCCCACAACCCTCACATGCAGGACATCACAGGAATAGCGCCAACATCTATGACCAGTATGGAAGTACCCAGACTTAGCTGAACTACCACAACAGAAGTCTGTCAGGATCTGGATGTTTGAACATAAAATAATCAATTCCAGGTAATGAGTACCTCACGAAACTTTTCTCAAGTATATTGTTCAAGTAATGTCTTCTCAACGAAAAGGTTATCCTTTGTGCCTGCAAATCTGGGAAAAGGGGGGTCTTACTGATTCCTGAGGTGCCTGTAAGACAATTTATTTTCTTGTTTCTGTGTACAGTAGTTGGTTATTTTTTAATGGGGTCTAATCTCTTTAGGAGGCATACTTGCTTTGGCCCCAACTTTACATGTAATTCTTCTAAGCTAGAATTTATATTATTTGAAATTTTCTGCTGTGCTTTTTGTCCTCAGTTCTCATTATAAATTTGGCTAAAAGCACCTAGCAATATTCATGCCAAAGGCTAAATGGTGTGTTGCTTTTGAATTTCTTCTGTCCACATGTTTCCAAATTTCTCCCACAAAACAGTTCCAAAGGCTTCTGAACCACATAATCAGGGTGGTCACACCAATGACCATTCTCTCTGTATAAACTTTTCATGCTGACCTTCCTATTACTGAGGCACAATACCTGGAGCCCACAATTGAAAACAGGAAGGTTTAATTTGGCTAATGCAATAAAGTGGATTCATTGTAAGACCTGAGGGTTTCAAGACAAAAACCTCACTGCAGAACTGGGTATTAAAGCAAAGCTGCTTAGGTCATGCCAAGTCAGAGTAGGAGAACAATGCCAGAAGGGGAGGAGTGATGGACCCATGTAGGCTGTGAAGGTCCTGCTTCCATGCCACACCCAGAGTGTGTTCCATCAGTTTCTTGTTCATATCCCAAAACAAATGAAGCTGATCCTGAACCTCACCTCCAAGACTCCTCTGGTAGGTTAATTCCCAAATCGTTTTTTTTTTTTTGCTAAATTCTTATGAAACAAATATTTGTCTGTGATTTATATATGAATTTCTTTTCAGAGCTAATCTACTGGTAGGAAGTTGAATTTTACAAGTTAAAATTCTCAGTAGCATTTTTAAACTAATTCATCCTCTACTTTTTACTCAATTTTAAAATTACCTCTGGTATTCTTCTTCTTTTGATGGTCTTTGATGGTACTTTATTTTAACACAGTACATTAAATATGATACCAATTTTTCTCCTTTTTTATTAATGTACATTGTCATAACAACTCATTGGGGGAAAGCAATACATACACATAGTTACATCTTTTATTGCAATTCTGGGAGTTAAACCTAGGGCCTTTACACTAAGCTACATGCCAGTCCTTTTAGAGAGAGAGAGAGAGAGAGAGAGAGAGAGATAGAGTTGAAGGAGAGTTGACTAATAAATTAATCAACTTGTTGCAAGGTAGACTTGAATTTGTAATCCTCCTGTCTCAACTGTCCAGAGAGTGGGATTAAAGGTATGTACCACTTCAACCTGATTAAGTATGACAGTCTAATATCTCAAATTATGCCTCAAGATTCCCATACTCTCATTTTAAAACAACATTCACTGTGCCAAATATTTGTATTGACTGTGCCAAAAACTCTAATGAAAAGCTAATATAAATTTCTAATAGTCTACTATTAGAAATTTTTCTAATAGTAGAATAGTAGCTTTTCTTCCTGGGCCCTTTTCTTCCACCTAAATCTATGTGATAGTGATGATTTGGAAAAGCTGCTGCACACATCACAAAGATGTACTTCATGAGTGGAAACTTGGAGTTCTGAGGTAGGTAATATCAGCTCAACTTTCCAATTTTTAGAAGGGGAAGAACTGTTGGAAATCATGAAGATTCAGTTCAGCTAATCATTCAGTTTTCATGCTTAAATAATAAACTCTTAGTAAAACTTTGAATACAACAGCTAGGGCAAGAGTCCTGGTTGGTGAACACAACATCAACTAGGATGGTAATGTATCTTAATTTCATGCTGTTATCATTTAGATCAAAATGCCCCCTCAGGTCTCACGTGTTTCGAAGGTGAATGAATTTTGGGAGTGCTCCATCAATTGGTGGATTCATCCACTGATGAGATCAGGAACGGGTCGTGCTGTTAGGAAGGTGGATTACGAGGGATATGACGTGGAAGGGTGAATCTCTTGTTTTACATTGGGTCACTCCTCTACCATGCCCTTCCCGTGTTGTTCCTGACTCAGAACTGGCTCAACATGGGCTAAAATCCACAAGAGATCTGAGCCCAATCAAACGTCTTTTTAAAATTATAGGTTTTGGATATTTTGTCCCAGGAACAGCAGTCACTAATACACATATTTAAAGATCACAGAAGCTTCATTTCTGAATCATAGATCCTGCCGTGTGTTGCTTTATTGAGCTGGTCCTGATTCATATTCTTTATAATAAACTGTGCATGTAAGTATAGTATTTTACTGAGTGCAGTCAGTCAGCCATTCTGCCTGTCAATCAGTTCATGCTAATGAATTATCACACCTGAGGGAGTAATCAGAATCTCTGACTGTGAGACTAGTTGTTCAGAAGGGTGAATGATATCAAGATTTCTAAATGTGTAACTACTGTAAAGACAGTTTTATTGAGATCTGTGACCCAAACCTGTGGAATCTGTACTAGTTCTGGGTGGTTACCAGGCAAATTGCATTGCAGCCTTAAACTTGATCAACATTTGTCTGTTCTCCATGTCATTAGTCACATCTCTTAGCATATATTTCTGTTTTTTTAAATTTTAAAACTCTTGTCCTTCCTTGTTATTCCAAACAATATATAAAAAGTTGTCTGAATCTTCTGTTTATATCTAGACTGAATTTTATATCCTTTTTATTTTCCGGAGGATTTCCCTTGAATTTTTCCATTAGCTTTGATTTTGGTTTAATGTAGTTTAGACTTTAGGCTCTTGCACACACAATGAATGAAATATGATTACATCAAGCTTCAAACCTGGCATTTCATTGTATTTACCAAACATCCATCCAATCACTAATAGACATCCACTGAACTGTATGAAAGGGATATCATGCCAATTTGGTCAAAGATATAACCCTTTTAAAAAGGCATGAGGCAACATTTGTATATTTTTAATTTATATAAATGGCATGTCATGCATCTTTTGAATTTTTATTTTCAACTCAACTTGGTACATTAATTGGTGTCATATGTAATGATAAATTTGCTTTCATATTTATATACATATTACACATAATACACATTTAAAAATTTTATTTCCTCATTTTGTTGGTGATAATCTTCCCTTTTACTTCTGATTTTCTATTGTTATTAAGATTTAATGAAATTAACTCCTTGTGCATTTGTCTGTTATGAACAGCTTGAAAGCAAATTCATGCACACAATAACATTTCTCAAGGTGTGCACATTGTGAATATATATATATATATAATGAACTAAATATATAATATATATAATGAATATATATATATATAAAATGAACTAAAATTTGCAAATAGTGGAATCTTTAAAAAGCTCAACAGAAAAATATTACTGAGAACTCAAAGTTTGGTCAAAAGTATAACTCTGTAGACTAGGTCACTGGCATGTTAGTTTCAAGGAATATAAAATGGATATTCAGACAGTTTTAAGGTTTGTTTGGTTTAAAACTTACATGTATGGTTTAGTATGTGTATGTATTGTGTATATGACATGAATGTCTTCTTGAAGTCTCATTTTTAAAGCAAAGTCCTGTAAGTTGTAGTCGCCCTTCAATGCACTTATTCAATAAAAATATTTAACTTAAGGATATATTTCTGTCTTATATGTGTGTACTGCATATTTGTTAATAAACTGGATTTTAGTATTGCAAGTACATAAAACTACCAAACTATTTTGTTTCAGAATAAATTTTTAATTTTTATGGTGTAGATCTGTCTTGCCATGAGCTTATCATTCACATATAATGAAGGTGCTGTAATAACTTTCTTGGGCAACTCTGTTATGAGACTATTAGTTAAAAATAACAACTCCAAATTAAATAATAAAGACAGGTCAGTGCATTCTTAACCTCTTTTTCTCTGTAATTTTTATTACTCTGAGTTCATAGAAGTAAGTGTTTCTAGACAGGCTAACGAGCTATCACCAGCTGAGATCGCAAGCGTCCACTTTACATCACTCAAAAAATTGAACAAAAGTTCTCAATTTCAGTGAATTGGACCCTGATTAACCAGCCCATGTGGGTACAGAAATGCTTGTTTGCTTATACATGGGATTGAATCCTCCCCTGGAAAATTGCTGTGCAAGAACATGCTGGGAATACACACGGTGGAAACTGGGAGAGTCAGTCAAGGCTGAAAGCCATGTAAATTCCTGGTGTACTCTATTATTCAGGAGCGCATGTCCCTGACTGACAAGGGTATTACTAAGAATTGCAAAAGATCAAGTTTTGGATAGGTAAGAAAAAGTACTTATTTGACTAACAGCTATCTTTCTTTAATTATCTACCCTAACAAAGTTAATTCTTACTTGAAATTATTACTAGTTATATCCTTGTGAAGCACTCAATAGAATCAGGTCAGTTTCTTTAGCTGGAGTTTTGCTTAGCTTTTCCACTGCTGAAAGACAAACATTCGTTTTGTCTTTCTGAAAAAAAATCTGAATTCAATGCAAGAATCGAAAGTCTGTGGCTTCTGCAAAGGTCCAAAGCTACCTGGTTTTAAGGATAATCTATTGTTAAAATATTTGTCTGGCCAGACACTTCTCTGTCACTCATCAAGGAGCAAAGGCTCTGGGGGGCCTCATGCTAGGTTTTTACTAAACTTGAACACTGCAGCTGCTTTTCTAGGCTTGGTACCTTTGCTTTCACTCTGTAAGGTGTTTTGCCCAATAAGTTCATCGGAATGCAGTGCTTTCTGGTCATTACAGTCTCCAAACCAAGGACTAACTTCATGTGCAAAACAAAAATAAAAATGAAAACTCTGAAGAATAATGTTTCAGAAGCTGTGCAGAATTTAATTTTATGTCAGATTATGTAGTTTATGGTACTTACATATTAGAACAGTATGTGAAGTATCATTATTTTAAAACAGTTTAAACACTGCTGCATCATTTCAGTGTTGTATTTTAAAATATGTACAATTTTTTCTAGTAGTCATACTTTGTGTTGTCCTTAAATATTTCTAAAAGCTCCTCTATTTTAAAATTATCTTTATCAGCATTACCTTTCATAAACATTAATAAGAGTTGCTCTAGAAATGCTATAGGAAATAATATCTGGGAAAACCCTGCACAGTTTTGAATAAGTTTTTAAATGATAGTAAGGTAAGTGAATAAAATCACCCATTCTTACCATGGAGATAAGTATCATTCATTCCAAAGATGGAATACTGACACTTAACTCATGTCTATTGTAATATCAAAGTACTACCAGATATTTCCAAGTAGGAGCTTAATGTTAGAACTACAACAATGATCCAGTATGCATTGCTAGTGTGGCTACTTTTCAGGGAATGGACTGATCTTGGTGTGTTAGTCCAAGTAATAAATGTTTGAGAACCCTGTCATGTTTGCATTTAATTTATGTTCTGTACAACCATAAATGAAAATAGAATGTCATTCTTTGCTAAGAAAAATATAGAGTAAAACATAGAATCTTTTCACAGGAAGAACAATATATTTTGAGGATTTATGTAACTGTCCTTGTATAACTTTTATGTCTACTTTTCTTTACCAAGTCAGACTACAGACTCATGAATGGCCATGGTTTTACTCACAGTGTGCCTTTATGTGTCACTGACTTAAATCCCATCTATATTTTTGATGTCTGCTGCCAGTATCACTCATAGGAAGTGTTTTCTGAATTTCCTATGTCATCAACTCCACCTATGTCTTCCAAACTTATTTTCCCCTTCTATAAAGTTCTTTTGTGCTCCCACAAAAATTTCGCCAATCATAATTTGTGTCTCCTTGAGTTGTATTCCTATATTTTATTTACTTTAAACACAATAATATCTTGTCTTTTTTAAAATTTATTTTATTTTATTATTTATTTATTTATTTATTTATTTATTTATTTTGAGACAGGGTCTCGCTTTGTAATTCAGGCTGGTCCTTAGCTCAGTTTCAAACTTTTGGCAATCCTCCTGCCTCTGCCTCTCCAGTGCTGAGATTACAAGTGCGAGCCACCACATGTGCACTGTGGTATGTGGTACTGATTGCTGCTGGGTGTGAGTCTCCACACCCAGTGTTGTATGTGGTTACAGGAATCAAACCGGGACCTTGCACTTGCAAGACAGGCACTGGAACCACTGAGCTAAATCTCTGACCCTATCGTGTCTATTTGACATACACAATAAGCATAGAAATATCTGATACAGGAAAAGACATTAGATTTTCTATATAGTTATCACTTTCTAATTTCACCTCAGTCGCTATAAACATAGACAATTGACAGGAGTACTAGACAATATATTATCTATTGATTAGTAGCCAGCTATTGGCATTTATTTGCTGTTATTATTAAGTTACAATGATGCACCCTGTATGAAAACTGACTATAATTATCAGGCTGGCTCAAGATAAAGCATATAAGAGCATTATAAATAAGACAATCTGATAAATGGAGAATAAATGTAATACTGCCTTGGCTATAATATCTGTTTAATTTATTAATACATATCAAGTGTACAGAGAAGGGTTTGGTACATTGAGAATTTAATAGATAGAACATTTATTTATATCCTGGAAGAAAAAAGTTATCATCAAAGAGAAGAAATAGTCTTTTAGCATGAATATTTCATTCAATCAGGAACGTAGATCTATAGGAAAATATTGAGTTCATAAATGTTAATTTCATAATAGCAGTAAAATTTAAAATAAAGATTTTATTGTATCACTGTGTTTTCCATTTGTATATCAGAAAATGTATGCCTATTCATTTTTTCTTATTCTCTGGTGAACCAAGGAAAGTAAGACCGCATAGAAGACATATAGTTCTAAATTTTTCTACTTACAAGCTCACATTAAACTGATAATGCTTCCCTCTAGACTATTTTACAATCTTGATAAAATGATTGGAATGGCCCCACAATGGTGATGTGAAGTTCACTATAAAACAGGCTAATATACCTATACTGGCAAACTCCTACATCCTATAATAGCATGCATATGAACCAATCTATCTTTATTGAAATTATTTAATTTTGAAAGCCTGAGTTAATACATTCTTGCCTCAGGAGAATAATATTATGTTTATGCATATGACCTAAGAAATGAAAAATTTAGACATTAGACTCAGCCTTTCTATTACCTTTTAGCCTGGTGTTGTTTATTGGAGCCTTAAGCTATTTGCTTATAAAATAAACATAACCCACATTTACTATCTTTCCATGCTATTTTCTTGCTTTGTACTTCAAGTCACAACATAAGTAACAATATTACTAACTCACAACTTAGCGAAGAAGGTAATTTATCCAATGCCTGCCTATTCTTTTCACTCCTTTCTTTCTGTCTTTACAGAATCCAGACCAGCAGTGTCCAGGCAAGAGCAACTCATCTTCTGTGGCAATGAAGAAGTGATTCTTGGAGAGGACCACTGGTTGTCTCTACCACCCAAAAGAAAAGCAAAACCTAACACACAAAATATGGGGCAAGATTCAGAGATGGTTTTTAATTTTCATGACTCAAGCACTGTAACTGAATCTAGCTGAAACAACAGATCAGAAAAGCTGTAAATACCTTACTGTACACCAGGACATCCCACACCCTGACTACACCTAGAATTGTTGGTCTTAAAATGTTGATAGCATTTAAACTGATAAAACTTGCAGTAATGAAGTATATTAAACTGTGAAAACCTAAGAGTCTCTTTTTACATTAATAAAGAGGTTCAATTATTAAATGCTTCATAGGAAAGCAAGTTATTTTAATAGATGTCTTTCCACCCTAATGTTTTTCTCAAAATAATGTAAATAATAGTATAGGCTGTATTTTGTTAGCTCATCTGTTTACCCCTATCCTAAAAGACTTTAGATTGTTCTAGAAAAAATTTAGAATGGTCACAAAATTTTAGAGGTGATTTACTTTATACTTTATTTATAATCTTTGCAAAAGATAATGTTGGAAATATTTTTCTTGCTTCTGTGTACTCCCTTTGTTAAACTTAAGCAGCTCTGGTGTTGTTTAGATAATTCTACTGATGTGAACAAAGGTCCAACAATGGACCTCATGTCTCGATATTTAACACCATTTTAAAAATAAATATGAATACCCCAGAATGCTTTGTTCATTTCAGCCAAGTCCAGCCCCCACAATGCCCTTTTAGCTTCCGGTCACTTGCTTGTGTTGTTAGCTATTCTTCTGCTTGTTACACCGTCTTGTAAAGTACCTTGAGAGATATGCTTGAATGATAAAGTGCTGAACATATCAAAGTGATTGTTGATTGTGTTGCCTGCTTCCTGCCAGAGCTCTGACATGATGGAATGCCTGGCTCGGAGCTGGCAGTTATCCCTGCCAATCACCAGCCACACTGTCTCTGTCTCCTTCTAATGCCATCAGATTATGGCAGCTTCTATACTATTTTTCATAAAATTCTTTTGAGTGCTGATTATAATTGTCATTCATATTTCTTTCAGTTCAAAACTTCATAATTCTATGGAATCATTAATAACCTGAGGTAATCTCTTTAGAAATTACATTTATATTTTTAACCTACTTTGATTTAAATTTCCCGTATGCTTGATCTTAGGTTTGCAATTAAAAGGAAGTTGATTATCTTTAAAAATACAAAATAGACAAATTAAATAATTCTATGTGTACTTTTAATACACTATAACAAAATATTGCATTGAATATTGAGAAATATAGAGTTCATGAAAATGTATATACACTTTAGGAATAAAGAAAAGTTATATAAATGTTTGAATAAAATATTTGTTGAGGCATCATGTGATTAATATAAATTAACTTGGGCCACAGCAGTTACAAAGATGCTCAAAGTGCCAGCTGTTAGCTTCCAAGCATTTATCAGTACAGCAAACTGCTGGAATCCTGCTCAGTGACACTGCTCCACATACATTTTTAATTTCTTCCATAAAGGCCAGCAGTGCAGTGGGTTTTATTCAATGTACAGTACCCTCTAGAATTACACATAAGAGAGTAACATCATCTCCTGAAAGATATCATACTATCTTTCTTTTCCTGAACAGCATATACTGTTTTTTGTTTGTTTGTTTGTTTTTGTTTTGTTTTGTTTTGTTTTGCTTTTTAACAGACTCACTAAAATAAATAACCAATCTTTAGCCACACTGCTTGGCCATAACCTAAACATGAAGAAACAACTTCTTCAATGACCTTCTGATAAATAGAAAAAGACTAGAGACACAGCACTGCTGTAGAAGATCCCTGCATATCTGTCTCAGTGCACATTAAAATTGGTAAATCAGCAGAAGGAAGGAAAGAGAGGAAAAGAAAAAGACAGCAAAATGAAGTTGGAAAGTTTTGCTTCACTAATATGACACAGAATGTTAAAACTAGTGCTAAGGAGTCTGTGCTGTTTTTTTAAGGGGATCATTTAAAATTTGAAAAATGGAGTGGAATAATAAATAAGTCTGTTGCCATTTTCTCTTAAAATCTTGCAGCTTTTGCATAAATGTCCTACATAGAATTGACATAGAACAACCACGAGTGAAGCCATCTAGGAGGAACATTTGAGATTATGCACAGAGAATTTGCATGCTTGTGAGGAAAATTGATGATTTCAGTATGAAAAGATTCTATTTTTCAAAATGTTAGGACATTGGAACTGTTATGAATCACTCTATGTAAACATTTCATGCATATTTATAGAAATTTTATAAAGTTAGAATTTGAATTAATAAAGGGCATGTAGAAAATTAACCCCAAAATCATTCTAGAATGAATAAAGCAATTATTAAAAACTGAGTAAAGATAATGGAGTACTTGACTTAAAAACCAAGGAGTAGTTGGCCTCTCTCCTCGATGCTGTTTTACTTTGACCACCTGGTAAATCAACCGTAGTCATTTAGTGTCTTTCCCTTTTCACATTTCTATCATTATCATGATCATGGCCATCATCATAATAAATAATTCACTAATCTTCTTAATGTTCACAGCTTGTGGCTTCATTCTGCTAAATTATCCCATTACCAAAATCACACTTTGAATTTTGCCATTAACGGAAACTTTTCCACCTCAGAAATCCTTAAACTCGGTTTCCCATTCTGAGACAATCTGAGTCAATGTAATAAAACCTGATAATTAAACCAAACTGTCAGAATAAAAATGATTATAATTAAAGCCTATTTAAATTATATTAATAGTTTTATACCCAGACTGATGTGATAAAATCATCAAATTTTAATATCTCCAAATTGATATTATTTTTACATTGTTCTTCAGGTTCTTGTTTTTACATAGGTAGTGTACTGTAGCTAATTCTGTGAAAAAAAATCTTTCAATCCAGCGATATTTCAGGATTACATTATGCTTTTACACTTTCTTCTGCCCACCTCTCTGGGCTTTCAGTGCAAAACTGCAATTACATATCGAAGCGCTTTGGGATTTAACCTCTGCAGATATTATGATATTGTGATGTAGCTTGTGAGGCAGTAGGTAAACATGTTCAGCTGTGAGACAGTGTGGCGGCTACTGTAACTAGAGCTATCATTTCCCAATATTTTCTTCATCTTTTATTTACAAGCTGGGTATGTTTGTCCCAATTCCTTTCTGCAAATAGTGAGTGTGAATATACTTGGCATCATTACATAATGACGAATTTATTTAATCTTACACGTAGAAATCGCTAGTCCTGCACCATTCACTTATTAGTATTTTTTCTTCTGCTTGTTTGTAGATGTAGTTCTTTATCTGAACTACAATTTTTATTAATTTTACCATTTGAAAGAATACTGATCCATGCTAGTTGTTTAAAAGTTAAAGTACAAAACCTCTTCACACTCGTGAAATGCATATAGAAGCAACTCAGCAGGATGATAACGGTTGTTCAGTCCTGAAGAATTTATTCTCATACATTTCTAAAGAAAGAACACAATATGGTCCTTTGGACAGTATATTCATCAATAGCAGAAAATTTAATGCATCAGTTTGTCAGAGGAACATTTTTAAGATTTTAATGGATTTTAAATGGTTTGATTTATTTTATTGGTACAACTGAAATATGTATAATGATCTCATTTATCAAAGGGACTTTGTACTGGTATCCCTTGATTTTTCTTTTCCTCCCAATCCATTCCACTCCCTTCAAACCCTCTCCTTACTTATTTATAAAAGCTTTGTTTCTATTTTTTCCTTCTTTTCTTCCCCCTTCCTTCTTTTTCCTCTCCTCTCTTCCCAGTTTCTCTTTCCTACTGAACAATTTCTTATCATTTCACATTGTACATTATGGTCTTTATTTACCCTTTCAGTTTTTCACACTAAAGAGACAATGCAATATTGACATGTTACCTGATTTACTTTACTTAACAAGTTGCACTGAATTAGCTATAAATGGCTCAAGTTTATCTTTCTTTTGGACTGAGTATTACTGGACTGTATAAAAAAATGACATCATTTTATCCATTCATCATTGGTGAGAATTTGTTCTGTTTCTAGGTTGAGCTATTACACACTAGGTCACTATAAATATGGGTGCACATATATCACTGTGGTGCGATGCTTTTAATATTGGAAGACTGATACCTAAAGGGGAATAGTTGAGTCAAATGAGACCTCTAATCTTAATTTCTTGAGAAATCTCCACACTGATTTCTATAGTGGATGGACCAGACTGAACTCCCACCAATAGCAGAGCAGTGTTCCTCTTCCGCACAGCCCTTCCAGCATTGGCTGTTGGGTGATTTCCCTGTATTAGCCATTCTTTCTGGGGTAAGAAGAAATCTCACTCTTGCTTTAATTTGCATCTCTCAGATGACCAATGATGTTGAATATTTTTCATATATTTATTTTCTGTTTCTTCTTCTTTATCTGAGATGTGACTATTTCAGATGCTAATTTTTTGACTGGGTCTTTAAATATGGAGGGTCTCATTTTTTTTCATTTAATTGTACGTTCTCGATATTGGTTTTCTTTCTAAAGTGCTACCAATGAAGAGTTTTTCCACTGTGTGTTTCCTCTTCACTCTGTTGGTGATTTATTTTGAGGCCTCAAAATGTTTTAATAGGATGAGATCCCAAGTTTTGACTCTTCGTATTATTTCCCATTGAATCTGGACTTTGTTCATGAAATATTTGACTACTTGTATGTCCTCAAGCATTCTGATATTCTGTCTTCTAGCTGATGTAGAGTTACTAGGTCCATTTCAATTTTTTCTTGGTGCATGGTGAAAGACATGGGTGTGGTTTTAGTTTTCAGCACGTAGAAAACCAGTATTTCCAGCAACACTTACTTTTCTTTCAGTGAATGTGTTTGCTCTTTTCCCAAGGACAACGGTGCTGAGTGTATTTGGGTTTACTTCCCCCTCTAGTAGGCTGTTCTGTTGATCTTTAGATCTGTATTTTCTCCAGTACCATGCTGTTTTTATCAAAAGCTCTGTAGTATAATTTCAAGTCAGAAACTGTGATGCATGTTGCCTTGCCTTTGATGCCCAAAATTGTTTTTCATGTTCTGAATTTCTTTTGGTTCTGAAAATTTTTTAGAAATTCTTTCTAGTCTGTGAGGTATGCTAATGGAAATTTGATTGGGGTTACATTAAATCTGTATAACAATTTTTGAAGTATGGGCATTTTCACTGTTGTTTCTTCCTACTCAAGAACAGGAATATCTTTTCATTTTCGGATATCTGCTTCAAATTAAGGTACTATTCAAAGTATTTTAATTTTCAAAATATGGATCCTTCACTTTTGTTAGACTGATCCTTAAGTATTTGATTTTTTTCAATGCTATTGTGAAAGATGTTGTTTTTCCAATTTTTTTTTCAGTAAATTTGTTATTTGTGTACGGGAATGTTATTGATTTTTGACTGTTGATTCTGTATTCAGCTACACTGCTGAATTTTCTTACTACATCTAGAAGCATTCAGTGAAGTTTTGAGGGTTTTCTAGGTAGAGAATCATATCATTTCCAAAAATGATATTTAGCTCCTTACTTTCCTATCTTTTTTTTTTTTTTTTTTTTTAGTTCTTTTTCATTCCTTTTTTTTGGTCTGATTGCTATGGATAACATTTCCAGAACTCTTTTGAATAGCAGTTGTTATAGTGAACACACTTTCCTTCTTCTTGATTTTAGAGTGAAAAATTTCAATTTTTTGAACATTTAGTATTATGTTGGCTATTGGTTTGTCATAAATTGTTTTTATCAGATTGAGGTAAAGAACATCTATTCCAATTTTCTGTAGGATTTTCTTTTTATCATTAGTGGATTCTAGAGTTTGTCAAATGCTCTTTCTGTATCTAAGAGGATCAGGTGATTTTGTCATTGCTCTTGTTGATGTGGGATATTATATTTATTGCTTTCCTTGGGCTGAACTGTCCCTGCGCCCTTGTGATGAACCTTATTTGTTCATGGTGTATCATGATAGTTTGTTGCATTCTATTTTCCAATTTCTTATTGACTCTTTTCCTTATAAGTTCATTAGGGAGATTGGACTGTGGTCCTCTTTTGGTTAGTTACTTCTCTGGCTTTGGTATCAGGGTAGTATTTGCTTCCAGGGGTGATTTGGGGAGTATTGCTTCAATTTCCATTTCATTAAAGAGTTTGAAGAGAACTGGCACTAGAATTTTTCTAAATTTCTTGTAGCATTCAAGAATGAACCTATCAGAAGCTGGATTTTTCTTTGAAATAGGAAATAGTAAGTCTCAAACATTTATAATTTCATTGATACTATTGAGTTATTTAGAATTTTTGTGTCTTTTGATTTACCTTTGGTAATTCAAATTATCTAAGAATATGTCCATTTCTACTGCTTTTCATCATAGGAGAATAGAGGCTCTCAAAGTAGTTATTGATGATCTTCTGGATTTCCAGAGGTTCTGTTGTGATTTCATCTTGTTCTGTCCTAACTGTATGAATTGCAATCTTTTCTTTCTTTGTTTGGTAAGATTGGTTATGGGTCTATTAATTTCATTTATGTTTTTCAAATAACTAATTCTTCAATGCATTGATTACTTGTATTGTTTTCTTAGTCTCCACTATATTGATTTCTGCTGTCATCTTTACAATTTCCGCCATCATGATAGCTTTGGGCTTAACTTGCTCTTCTTTCTCTAAAAGTTTGGGTTGTTTATTTAAACTTGTTCTGTTTTCTTGATTTGAGATGTATTTCTGCAATATATTTCTTTCTCAGAACTACTTTCATTTTCTCTCAATGTGTTATAACAGCATTATCATTTAACTGTAGATATTCTAATTTTTAAATTTCATCTGCAAACCATTAGTTGTTCAGGAAAATTTTAGTTTCCATGTGTTTATGAAATTTTTATGCTATGACTTCTATTTTCATTGCACTATGGTCAGGTAATATACATGGGATAACTCAATTTCCTTTGCATTTACTTAAACATGTTCTATGAGCTCATATTGTTCTGTTTTGGAGAACACTTTGTATGCAGCTGAACAGAATGTGTAGTATGACATTTTGGGATAGAACATTGTGTAGACATCTAATAAATCCATTTATTCACAAGATTGGTTTAGTTCTGTCATTTCTTTATTGATTATTTTGTTTAGATGATGTGTCCACTTATTAATTCCCTCATTGAAATTATATTAATGTTTATTATATTTCTCATGTTTGCTACTATTTAGTTTATATAGTGAATATAAAATATGTTCAGCAATATTTTGGCATATATATTTTTAGTTGTTGTCTCTTCTTATAGATTTCCCTTCACAGGTAAGTAGTGAACATTTTGTCTTTTTTGATGAGTCTTGATTAAAGTTCACATTTGCAAATAAAATAGTTACCTCTACTTTTTTCTGGTTTCCTGTCATGTGGTCTTGTTTTCCATCATTTGACTTTCAGTTTATTGTTTTTGAATTAAAAGTGTTTCTTAAGTATACAACATGTTTTTGAATCTTGCTTCTTGATCTATTCATCCAGTTTCTTTCTTTTGATTGGTGAAAGGAGACCATTTGCATTCACAATTATACCTGATATGTATTGGTTCATTGTTACCATATTATTTTCCTACTGCTGGATCCTTATCTTTACCCAAATTTAATTGCCTGCCCTGCCTTATGGCTTCTTTCAATTAGTGTTTTTGGAATTGTATTTTCATTATCTCTTTCTAAAATTCTCTTCAGAAGACTGTGTAGGCCAGTTTTTTGGTCATAGATTTCTTCCATTTTTCTTTGTCATGGAAGTATATTATTTTTTCATTATTTGTGAAAGATAGTCTTGTGGGGTACATCAATCTGGGTTGAAGATGGTTTCCTTTTAAGTTTTGAAGTATTTCACTCTGAGCTCTCGTCCCTTGATGGTTTGTGTTAGGAAATCTGCTGTGATTTTGATCTGCTTTCCATTATATGTCATTTGTTTCTTTTCTCTAATATCTTTTCATATTTTGTTTTTATGCTGAATTTCTGAGAACATGATTATCAAATGACTTTATGTAAATTTATTTTGGTCATGGATATTTGGGGTTCTGAATGCCTCACTTATTTGTATGATAAATTTTTTTTTTCTTTTTCATGCTTAAGAAGTTTTCTGCCATTACATCTGTGAACAGGTTTTTTATGGCTCTTTAATTCACTTCAATCAATTTTATGTCTTTTTTCTTTGGATTATCTTACACTTGAGGAATTAATTTTTCCTGGCTTCTTGCTATTTTCAAGATATCTTTCTTTTCAGTTAGTAGCCCTAATCATGCCTTTTAATTTTGCTCTTACATTGATTTTAAAAACTGCATATGCTCTCAGTGGAGTTTTTAATCTCTCAGATATCTGTTTGAATATGTTTCACAGATCCCATTTCTTTTCTGGTTGGGTATTCATAGTTTCCATTATTTTCTAAGCTCCTTTATTTTTTCTCTTATGTTTTCTCTAGATTTATTGAGCATGTCATTCATTTGATTGTCATTTCTTTTTCTCACCTGAATGTATATTTTCTCTACATTATCTTCTATCTGTTTATTTACTCCTAAAGCTATTATCTCAGAAAGTTCAGGTAAATTGCTTCCAATTTCCTCCATCTCGTACCATGGACTTTTCCTCAATGGGTTCAATGTCTGAGGTTACATTTTACTTTTATGCCTTGTTATTTTCTACTTTCAATTTTATTTTGTTTTCTGAGTTGCTGCTTGTAGATTTCTTATAGTACATAGTTGTATCACCAATGTAGGAATTACTTGTTCCTCAGTTGTTCTATAGGTGCAGGTGGCTTGGTTTTTGTCTTTATTCTAAGATTCGACTTTCTCAATCTTTTGAGGATGAGAGGTTGCTACTAAGCTCAGCACTCAGTCCTTTGTTACTGGAGGATGGTTATGACTGTGACCCCAGAAAATCAGAGTATTGTCATACAAGAGAGAATAACTAATTGCATAGGTATGACACCCCGACTAAAGCAGCACAAAAAGCAGTATCCATAGCATCTAACATAGTATAGCAACTGACAAACTTGGTCCCTATTAGTTTGGTACTTTTAACAATATGGACAAACTCTATCACTGTATAATAAAATCCAGCATGAACAAGAAGTTTCTCTTTAGTAGAGTCATTTTTTCCTATGGGAAGGAAATTGAAGAAAGATATAAAAAAATAGATAAGTGAAAATAAATATAGTAAAGCAAAGCAAGAGGGCAAAGTATGAATATCCCAACTTTGGAATATCAGAGAACAGGGTGGAAGAAAAGCATGAAGGAGAAAGCCAAGGAATATTGAGACAAGTTAGAAACAGAGATGTTGTTCATTCACATGAAAATTTCATAAAATAAAGAGAGATAGTTGATGAAAGAGAGAAAGAAGAAAAGTAGAATGGAATGAGAATGGTATACAACCTAGATAACCAGAACAGAAAAAAAACATAGGGCTCAAACCCAACCAGACCAAAAAAAAAAAAAAAAAAAAAAAAAAAAAAAAAAAAAAAATCAAGAAAACAAGGAAAAAGAAATATAATGAGAAAGAATACTAAGATTCCCCTGGTGTCCACAGTTCTGTGATAGTGTCTGGAAACACTACAATCACTACAAACAAACACTACAATTTGTCCCCTCAAATGTACTGTTCAGCCCAGGCAGGTCTGCAATAAGATTAGTGTTGGACATGGAGCAGTTTTTGGTTATTGGGAAATGAGAGCTGGGGCTCTTCCTCAGCCAACAACCTTCTATGTCTTTCAGCTGCAATCATCCCAAAGCTATTCCCAGGTCTCTGCACAGTTGCCCTGGTCTAGACCTTGTGAGAGCCTGTCTGATCCACACTTTTGACTACCTTCCTGCTCTGGTTTGTGTGATGGTGAGTGCCTTTGTCTCACCACTAGCTCTAGTCTTTTATTTGTTTCCAGTAATGCAGGGAAGAAATGTCCTTTTCCTGCCATTTGACAAGGCTGTGTGTCTGCTAGGTCTCCCGAAGGAGAGCAGAGAGAATATTTCCAGTCATTTGTAGTCAGTACTAGTCGTACCTGCCCTGGTGGTCCTAGAAGTGAAGGTTGGCTGGATCTGGTCCTTACTTCTTAGCATAAATTCCTTCAATCTACTGTCCAGCTACTAGATGGCCATGATTGGATGGCCTCTTATTCCTTCTCTCAGGCCAACAAAGCAACCCTGGAACTGTTCTGTTCAAAAGTCAAAAGTTCAAGTAGAAGCCCCTCTACACAAAATAGTGGCTCCATGTCCTAGCTCCCCATCCCTGTGAGCTGTTCCACCTCACTTACCAACTATTTGGGGGAATGATTTTGGGGGTATTGTCTCACACTATCACAGCCTGCCTCCAACTGTACAAGACTCTTGGTTTCTGTTTTTCTGTGACCCGTACATTTGGTTTTGCTGATCAACAATGAGGCAGGTATACAGTGAATATGGAGAATCATGTGTTCTCCCATCTGTGTCAATCATCTGTTTCTTCTGCAGCAGTGAATCCGACTTCCTTCTCACCCAGTTTCTTGTGGCTCCCGTGCGCCCTGTACAACATGTTTCTGGGGTTCAGTGCTACTTCTTTCCAGACTTTGGGCATTCTGTCTTGGAGAAGCTGTGTCTCTGTCACTCTCCACTCCATAATTTTTCTCTCCTCAGAGAAAAATTTGTGACTTCCATTAGTAACACTCACTGCTGTCATGTTTAAGCAAATTCTAGAAAAAGAAAAATTATCTGAGTCTCCTGTGATGCCATTTTAAGTGCCTGCATGATTTGTGGAAAGACAATAGAATAAAATTACCAGAAGAACTAGTAATTTAGGAAATTTGAACCTTTCATGCCAGAGAAATGCAAACTGATTATAAAGTTATTTGTATTTTACGAGTAAAGCATTTTCCTCATATTTAAGGAAAATCATATTAATTAAGTAATTAAGTAACAAGGTTTTGTTCTATTGAATACTTTCCAAGTCAGTAAATTAATGCAAAATTTAGTTAATTATACCTTGATTAATTCATCCTTTTTATTTTGAATAGTTCATGTTTCTTGAGAAATAAGAATTTCTCATGCAGCTTTCATCTCATTTGGACATTATTAATTTTCATTTGTCCATACTTTGTTGACAACAACTTTGTTTGCATATTAATTAACATTTTCTGAAGCAGTCCAGATTCACTTCAGTATCTCTTGGCTTTCCAAGCTAAGAGAAGCTTGATGGTCTTGCAATATGAGCAGAAGATTAAAGATGGAATATTTGAAATAAAAAGAAAATTCCTATGACTTTCAAATGTTTTAAGATATATTGCTGTCATATAAGATTACTTCTATAAACATTCTTCTCCTTGTTTTTCAGAAGTACTTTCTATATAAATTATATATTGTCAAGCTTGTATCATAATTCTTACGCTAAAAGCCTTTGACAGATCTTGCAGCAGTAATAAATAACAATCATAAGATACTTCTAAAAATATTCAGCTATAAATTTAACCATTTAACTAATAGAATTTCACTTAAAGGCTAATGCTGTATTTTTCTTGAGTTTAAAGCTTAAATAAATGTAGGTATTTTTCTACAGCATTCATTATTTTTGGCAGAAAAGTTTATTTTTTTGTGATATGAAAGAAAACAATTTTATTCATTCTTAGTATCTATAATTCTATTCCTCTCAGAGTATCTTTCAAAAATTTACTTTTTGTGTACTATTAGAAGAATAAGTTCATAATTTTTTTAAAAACAATCTTTGTATCTTAATGTTTAGCAATTTAAAAGACTTCATATTCAAAATACAGTAATCTCTTAGATTTCATTGTTAACTTATTGCATATTGCCACTTCCTTTTACCAAAGTTATGACAAAATAAAAATGAAGATTAACTGAATCAAGAAATAGAATAATAATCAGATGTATGCTACAGAAAAATCACTTTTCTTTTATCACATGACACTCACTGTTTATTGATAGTGATGTAGATACAAAGACAATTTCTAAAACAATTAACTCATAAAGAACCAAAATTTTAGAGAAGTGAGTATATATATACACAAAGTAAAACCTAGGGGCAATCTAACACACATTGTAATATATCTGCAAAGTTCTTTAAGAATAAAATAAGGAGGAGCTTTTCTATGAAAATCAGAGTGTATATTAAAGTTATGGTATATATTTAACTTTAGATATCTGGTTGATGTTCATCATTGTGCATGCAGGAGACACAAGGAAGTTGAAAATTAAGCCAGGGTAAATAGAGAACTCATAGCAAATCCCACTTAAATTCTTCCTCCTTAATTTACAGTATATTTTTACTGTTTCAAAAAATTATTTATAAATATGGTTGTGCTTTGATCAGAAGAGAGGCATTTCCAATCTATCCAAAGATAGTTCATGGTTTTGTTTTTTAATTTTCAGGGACATTTAGTATTACAGTTGTCAATTAGTAGAGATTTCTATGAGGGAATTCAATTATTAGTACAAAAAAAAACAGAGTTTAAGCAGTTATCCAGGAGCACCGTGTCCTAATAAATAGCAAGGGTTATTTTGTTTAAAAATAAGTTATAAAATACGGTAAAGATAAGTTATTGATAGAAATAATTAAGTTTCTGACAAAATACTTACCAAAAGACAATGCACATATTCCATATTTTATTGTTTGTTTCTTTTATAAATTTTAGCAACACATCGTATAGTTTGACATTTGCTTTAGGGCTTGAAGTACAGTCTAGGTTTAAATTCAAACATAAGACAGTTTGAAATTTGAAGTTTGAGTTTGAAATTTAGACAATTTAAAAAAATAATGAAATTCTGATCCAGATGTGATAGAATGTATTGATTTTTTGCCTCTTCTCAATGAGCATAAATATTATCTCTACATGTAGTGAAAGCAGAAACTGAAACAGAACTCTGAATGATAATGAGAAGAAGGAAAATTGTTTGGGATTCCAGATCTGAAGAAATGGACAAAGGCAGGAAGCCATATATTTGCCAACCCTTGAGCTGAAGAACACATAGATTGGGTATCCATAATCTCAGAGGTACCATCGGTCAGATCATGTAAGCTTATGCTGCCCCTGGACTGTGCAATACACCCTGTGGCAATGTCAAGCAGCCTTGACATGGATAAGCAGAATAGTGAGGCTTTACCATGAACAGGCAGCAGAGAGAACATTCAGGAAATAAACAGGTTAAAAAGAAAAAGTAAAAGTTATTCAACATAAAAGATGTCATAAAAATCCTTCCTGCATTTGCTCTGTAATAGAGTGGGAATGACATTTTATACAAGCAAAGTGAGACAATTAATCCACCTCAAACAATATAAAGTACATAGTCTGGTTAAAAAATGAGCAGAGTCTCACAAGGATATGACAAGAGTAAAGGAGAAATCAGAGTTTCATAAAGACAATAGAAATAAAAATTTCTTCATTGTATAAAGAATGGTGATCACAATGCTTCCAAATTTTAAGAAAGTATCAAACTTTAACCTGAATATATGAGGAAATTACACACAAGATAAATGTAAGGAAATCTATTTCAAGACATGTCATAATTCCACTTCTAAAGAGTTAAAAAGAAATCCATGAATGCAGCCAGAGAGAATTATTTAGCTTTAGGAGGTTACAATGATCTCTTCGCCAGAAACCGTGAAAACTGGAATGAAGCTACTCATCTTTTCACATCTGCTGAAAGAAAAGAACTGCCATCAGTAAAATCCAAATCCCAGAAAAGGATCATGCAAGAATGAAGATTCCTTCTTTGATGGGAACTTGATGCTAAAAGTACAATAATTTATCATTATTCAACCATATTTAAAGACCAGTTAACAAACATTATTCAAAAACATAATAAAGTTTAAAAAAACATTAAACTATTACAAAGTAAAAAAACATTCAGATAGAAAAGTACTATAGAACCATAAAGTAAATATTTTAACACAGAAATTTTATCATACTTGGTGACTTAAAAAACTTTATATTGGTATATAGTATTGAAATGTGTTATTAAATTTGATAAAATTACAGAGCAAGAGTGGAACTGAAAATTCTACATATCATTTAGGGAAGTAAAAACAATACAAACAAATGGTTAGATTCATATATATGTATGTATGTATATATATAATATATATATACATATATATACATATATATATAATATTCAGAACAGTTACTATGAAACTTACGTGAAGATATATATTCAAAACTATTCAGATGTACATGAAATTCTTGAAAAGTTCAGAAAGGAAGCTGAAATTAAAGCAGATAAGATGTCAAAAATAATGAAATATTAGATGGTTGTAACACTTCAATAACTATCCTAAATCTAGGTTGTCTAAATATACAAGTCCAAGGAGAGATTATAAAGTAAATAAAAATTATAAGCAACATACAGGATATTTCAAATAGTCACTTCAGATTTAACCAATCAGTTTCTTAAAAATAAGTGGATGGAAAAATATACAGTATAAAAGCATCAATCACAAGTAAGAACCAGTAACATTCTTAACATCAGAATCATGCAAAGTAGACTTCAGAGCAAGGAAAACACAGGAAAAGGGAGAAACTATTACATAAGTAAAAAGAAAAAGCTTGCTTGTTAGAAAAAAATGATGCTAAATAGGTGTACTGGGAATATATCTACCAATCCTTTAGCTGTTAGAAAAATAATTGAGGAATAACACAAAAGGTTTATACTAATAAGTTTGAAATTGCAAAATCAGTAGACCAGTTTCCTTAAATACAAAGCTCAATAAAGTGTGAATAGACTTGTAACAATAAAGGAAGTTCCATTTGTAATGTAAAAATGTTTTAAAAGAATCTTGGAAACTGGTGGTTTGAGATGTAAAATTTACCAAAATTTTACAGAACAATTTAAAAAAATTTCATGTAGTTTTTTTTTTTTTTTCCCCTAGAAAATAGAAGAACTTTGGGAGACTTCCAAACTCACCACATGAGAACAATATTACCAGAGTATAAAACACAGAGCTAATGGAGAAAATCACATTATTTTATCCACTGCTATAGAAGAACATCCAACAAACTCCACACTTATTCTATAATCAAATCTTTGATAAGTTCACAAGAGATTTTGTTCAACTAGACGAACAATTTAAAAACAACTCTGTTATTTTTAACATCTTTTAAAGCTGTTTTAGTTATCATTGTATCTACCAAAAAAAAAAAAAAAGATATGTCCTTCCTCCAGATCAAAAATGACATAGATATCTGTCCCCACTACTTTAATTCAATAATTTTAAGCACAACTTAAATAATATAAAAAATCATCTCAAAGTGGGCCATATACTTTAAATCCTGTAAAGTTTTTTTTAACAAGAAATAAGAAGTATTTTTAGGATATAACCAGTATCAAAGACATTTTAAATGACACCAAATACAGTATTTAAAAAATTACCAATTGATAAGTTGACCACCAAAATTTACAACTCTGGTTTTGCAGAAACTCATGTGAGAAAGATAAAAGATATGTAAAAAATGTTTTCAAACCATATAAAGACTGCTATATAGGATATACATAAGCATATGTATATGTATCTCTATCTCTATCCATATACGTCTATTCTAGTTAAAAAATATTAAATAATAAATCGAGGGCCAGGGATACAGCTTGGTGGTCCGGTGCCTGTCTTGCAAATGTAAGAGCCCAGGTTCCATCCCCGGTAACCACATAACAATACTGGGCATGGAGACTCACCCCAGCAGCAATCAGTACCACATACCACAGTGCCGGGCCTGGTGGCTCACACCGTAATCCCAGCACTTGGGAGGCAGAGGCAGGTGGATTACTGTGATGTGAGTTTGAGGCTGAGCTCAGGGCCTGCCTGAACTACAAAATGAAACTCTGTTTCAATACTACTACTATTACTACTAATAATAAATCTGAAAGTAAATGATTAAAAGTTGCAAAGACATTCCAATGGAGATAATAAACAAATAAAAATATGAAAATATAGTCACATCCATTAATCAGCAACTAAAATTGCAGTAAGATATCATTCCTCTGTCATCATAGTGACTACAATATTATGAGGAGGAAAATGTGGCACAACCTAGTTAAAGTCCCTTTCTATCTCTGTTAAGAAGAACCTATCTCTTAAACTTTCCTATTCTTTAAAAAAAAGGACTAAAATGTGAACAATTTAAATCACAAAGCAAGGAGCAATGCTATGTATCAGAGAGTTAGCTTCTGTGGAGATGGAGAAGGAGGTCTCACTTGATATATATGTTAATCAACTCCCCCAAGCTGAATGTAACTAGTATGTATAGCAAACATATATGAATGACAAATAATAACAGTATGCAGTGCTAGTGAGAGTTAAACTAATTCCTCACACGTTGAGTATAACTAAAGATATAGCACAATCACATACTCTACTTAGAAATTTTAACTAGATATTTATTCAAGAGAAAAAAAATACTACTGCCAAGCCTTTGCAGGAATATTTATTGAAATTATTGTTGTTTATGCTGTTATTATTATTATTAATATTATTATTATTATTTGATAATAAACTTAAAATAATCTCAGCATCCTCCCCTAAGACTGTTGTTCTTAGCAGATAAAATGAAATAATAAAATAAGATCAAGGAAATTATGCTGAAAAAAATGCCATCTCAAAAAACGACATATACTAAGTATTAATTTTTATAATACTTTTGAAATGACAAAATCATATTAATAGGGAAATATATTTCGAATTGGCAGGGATTAGAGATGGGAATGTAGGTTGAGAAACAGATGCATTATAGAAAGTCAATAAGAAGGTTTGTATTAATTTTAGAGCTAAGGAAATGTTGAATAAACATGTTACCTAGGTAAAAGCACCAATGTTAGAACTCTCACTTTAATCCCATTTTACTCTATGAATGCCTTAGATCTTTCACAGGGACAAAATTATATATATAATTCATATGTCAATAAATAAGCTTTACATTTTCCATTCATCTCAAGAGATAAAATTGTTGGGCCGGGAGTTAGCTCAGTGGTTCCAGCTCCTGTCTTGCAAGTGCAAGGACCCGGGTTTGATCCTCGGTAACCACATGCCATACTGGACGTGGAGACTCACTCCCAGCAGCAACCAGAGCCACATACCACATTGCTGGGTATGGTGGCTCACGCCTGTAATCCCACCACTCAGGAGGCAGAGGCAGGAAAATTGCTGTGAATTTGAGGCTGAGCTCAGGGCTAGCCTGAACCACAAAGCGAGACCCTGTCTCAAAAAAACCTAAAAGAAAAAAAAAAAAAAAAGAGAGAGAGAGAAATAAAATTGTTAACAAATTTATCCCAAATCAACCCTAGTATTTTCCATTACTATTATTAATTAGTGTAATCTGGAGATTTAATGCCTAACAGCTAATTATGAAAATAGAAAAATTATATGTTTTTATCTCATTTGAAACAAAAGTTTCTCTGTCATTCTCCCTTCATGTAAACATTAAAATATAATAACTAATAACTAATGAATCCTTGTGTCTAGTATTCATTTTAATTTGAAACTGAAAAAAAGAGTGAATTAATGACATAGTCATTATATGTGGAAAAGATAGGGATACCTATATTTTCTTTCAGTGAAATGCAGTCATTCAGCTTTTCCACATAGAAAACAAATGAATTAAGAGACAATTCATATTTGGTATCTTAGAACTATAGGCTGAAAAGAAATGGAACATGATCTATATCAATTGATAGAAAAAGACAGTGTTAATTTGCTCCAATTTAGCTCCGTGTCCCTGAAGCTACTCTTTGAGGACCAAAAGATACTTCATTTCATATGATTATGACCCTTTATCAATCTTCCTTAGGAGACAAAAATCTAAGTAGTTGGTCAAGTTGAATCTGAAACTTGCTTTACTTCTCAATCCAGATCTTATTACCAAGAACTGGGGAGCTGGTCCTGCTGAGAATCACGAAGTCTTATGTAATACCCAACAGAAATAGAATGTTCCAAAGCTATAAGTAAAGATGTCTCTGAAAGGTTTAGAGATGTATAGTATATGCTCAATGAAAAATAATATGCTATCTCAATTACACTAATCTAACTTCATATGCATATCCCATATACTTCTTGGGTGTATTTTTAAAAAATATATTAAAATTGCCTGGCACACTGTGTTAATCTCCTCGCCCCTTATAGTATTCTTCAAGACCAAACTATAATTTCCCCTTGTTACTTACTCCTATACCCTATTTCCTTTTAAATATTTTCTATGTCACAATATCTACTATATACTAGAACTCATTTAACTCTTCATTTTCTCATACCAGAGAAAAGAAGTGATATTTATACATCTGTGATCTATTTATTTTCATGTATGAGGATATCCTCAAGGTACATCCATTTGAGTATAAATGACTCAATCTTATCATTTTTACAGAACAGTGGTACTCCATTCTATAAAAGAACCAGATCTTTATCCAGTCTCCAGTTGATGGGCATTTTGGTTGTTTCCAAGATTTAGCAATCACAAAATGAGCTGTTATAAACATGGGTGCAGATATGAAATTGTGATATAAATTTTAAATTCCTTAGCATATATACCTAACAGAGGAACAGCAGGGTCAAATGGAACCTCTAATCCTAAATTTTGAGGAATCTCCACACTGATCTCCACAGGGATTGTATATGTCAAGTCTACACTCCCACCAGCAGTGGAGAAGGGTTTCTTTTTCTTCACAGCCTCACCAACATTTGTTGCTGGCTAAAACAGAAACACTACAGCTGGTGCAAAACAGGTTAAGTAAAACTCTTGAAGACATTGGCTTAGGGAAAGACTTCATGAAAAAACTTCTATAGCATGAGAACTGGCAGAAGAAATCAACAAATGGAGCCTTATCCTGCTAAAAATGTTCTGCACAACAAAGGAAACCACCAACAGAGTGAAAAGGCAATTAACAGTATGGGAAAAAAAATCTTTACTAGCTGTTCCTCAGATAAAAGACTACTATGTAGAATATATAAGGAGCTTTAAAAAATCAGCTCACTCAAATTTAAAGAGCCAATTTAAAAATGGGTGTATGATGTGAACAGACAATTTCAAAGGAAGAAGTAAAAGCAGCTAAGAAAAATAAGAAGATATGCTCAACATCACTGCTCATTCAAGAGATGTGGATGAAAACACTGAGATTTCATCTCACTCCACAAAGACCACCTTTCTCTTCTGAGATGGTTGTATATTGTGTTCTAAAAACACAGGAGAAGTGCAATTTTAAATTTGCAGCTTGCTTCCAGTACAGTATTTTTATAACTCACTATTGTATATTCCACATGCTCACAAGTCTCCAAAGCTCTACTGAAAAATTTAGGACAAAGAGAAAAAAAAGACAAAGAAACTTTTTTTCAGGCACTGAAAGTATCTAACCTTGTTCCTTCTTCTCTAGAAAAACAACAGAAAAAGAAAAAAAATGTGTCAGATTCTGCTATAAAGTCTATATTTCGTTAGGAGTTTGTCACAGCTGGTGTAGATGTTTTCTAGTGCAAGGGTCAAGAAGTACTTCCAAACATACTTGAGGTTCTATAACATTGAAATCTTGGCTCTGGACTATGCATATCAGGGAGCAGAGCCTTCGGTGCATTTTGATGGTGCTTACAAAGTGTGCTGCAGCAAAGAGAGGTCTACTGCTCCATGTACTGCTTAGATGATTGATGAGACCAAGGTGGAGAGTGGTTAGTATCTAATATATACTTCCATTCAATCATTTAGAAAATAGTACTGTATGCCTGCAGTGTGCCCGGGAATATATTAAGTTCTGGTGATAAAAGGAGAAATAAAAAACACCGCAAGTTTTATGGAAGAGACATACACAAAACAAGAAAAATTCAGTGTAGAAATAGGGGAAGTGGACTGCATCATAGGATTAAAAAGAAGGAAAATTCAGCCTCAGTAATGATGAGTCAAATGGAAATATAATTTGAGAAATCATAATAAAGTACTGAGGTCTTATGAGTACTGAGGTCTGGACAGAACAATGATCTGAATTTCATGTTTGCCTAATAGAAAAAATTCTGAAAGCAACACAATTGCATGTTCGATAGGTATTGAATTCTAAAGTAATGGAAACCAGTTAGGAGAAAAAGGCAGTGAGGATAAAAGAAATAAGTAATTTCCAGTGGCAATATCAAGGTGTAAGCCGAAGGACTTCATACTGTGCAGTAAGAGTTGACACTTTCTGGTTTTGTCTTGAGTTTTTCTAGGCATGGTAGTGTCTACATTCAATCAGTTCTTTCTGGTGGAGAATGCAAAGACAGTCCATGTGAATCCCAAAGGAATGCTAGGTTTCATGAGTAATCCATGTTAGGGTGGAGACAAAAAAAGTCCTTTGCTGTAACCTTCACCTGCAATACTATGGACTGAGGTCCAAACACAGAAGTCTATGGGTAGAGGCTGGAAACAAAATCTAATGTGTTGCTAATTACTGGTTATATTTGGTCATAAAGTGATTATGTTCTGACAATTACATATATAAAGTAGAACAAAATTAATCTATAGAGGAAAACAGATGGAGTGTTCATGGCATTGAAATATTTAAAAAATTGTGGTTTTGAAGAAAAAAAGGAGAAAACTACATTTGAGTAAACACAGAAGACCTATGAAGATCCAGGTTTTGCATTTTTCCCACTAAAATTAGCCACAATTTTGCAGTTATTAGGGCAAGACTGAGATACAGTGAGAAAGTATGAAAAACTGATCCGTACTTAAGAAATATGACTAGAGAAGTATGAAATTGGCCCAAGGAATTCAGCCAAAACAAAATAAATCACATTTCTCATTGAAACTATATTACCAAAAGATCTATGAGCCCATTTCTAAAAGCATACTTTAAAAAAGTGTTCAATATCCAAGTCATCTTACTAATCTTTAACATGCCCAGAGAAACTACTCTCCTCCCTGAAGGACAGTGTCAGAGTTGATGCAGGAAAAAACAAAAATGAAAACAGAGTTCTGCTCAAAGAATAGAACCGACCCTACTCGAAACTCACCCACACCCTGCCGGGACTGTGCTTCCGTGTTTACCCATGATAACAGAGTCGTTCAATGCAACCACGCACAACATTCGCAGCTATTCCTTCTTAACCAAACACAGTAGTGACAGATAACTTTTTCCCACACTCTACGGTACATAACTAAGATTTGGCATGGGTTTTGTTTAGATCATGGATTGAGTAGACCAAGAGTGCCACGAGATGTAGCAGCAGAAAATATTACGCATTCCTAGAGTTGTTGAACCACAGATCAGTGCATTACTAAATGGTGACATTTTAAGATTTTACTTTTTGGTAGATTCGTGGAAATCATGAGAATCAAGATGTGTCATGCACAGGTACAAGTTTTTAATCACTCCTAAAATCAATCAATAAATAAAAATAATAAAGAGCAAGAACTCTCTGTAATCGACTTTGCAATTTGAAGAAAAGCTAACGTGAAGTTAAAAATGTATGTTACAGATGTAAATTTATCTTGATAGTAGGCTATCCACTTTTACCATATTCCTAATGAAGCAACTATATTTTAATGACTTATAGTTTACCTGCAAACGTCTATATGTTTGGCAAATTTTGATAAGTAATTCCCTTCTCAGAACATGGTTTTCACAAATAAAATAATGTAGATAAAAATACTTATTGTATTTGGACACTTTAATCACTGAGTTTCTGGTGGCCATTCAATTTTTTACCCATATAAATTTTTACCCATATAAATCTGTTATGGACTTTCCAAATTCTAATAACAAATATGTATCAAATTAACTTTCCTAAAATCATCTCCCTAAAAATCAAATGAAGTGTTATTGAGAAGCATAAATCATGAGTAATGTACTTGTGTAAAAATAAAATTATGAGATAAAAATAAAGCTATCTCAAGGTGAATTCTATATCACATCTTATTCTACATAGCAAGTTAGGCCATAATCTCTACTAATCTGTGTTTTTTACCTTGTATGTTTGTTTGAAAATGTTATTGAGCACTTCAGTGTGCAGAGATTTAATCAGACATTGAAAACAGAAAGAGTAATCAAGCCCTTGGTAATGATGACCACTAGAAAATGACAGAGGATGAGATCACTGAACTGAAGAACGTGTAGAGAAGAACAAGAGACAAGGTGCTCTCGAGTTTCAGTAATAAAAGCAGGATGAGCAGGGTCAAAGAGGAGGGAAATTGCAAAATAGTGTGCTCCAAAGCAAAACTGTGAGATAAGTTTTCCAAAATGAGACTAAAATATTGTATCAAATGTAGTAGAACACTCATGCCTCCTACAGACTAATCAAGATAACCAGGATGTCAATGGTAAGAAAGTTTCATAAAATGATCTTTGTATAGAAAAACAAATGTAATTGTAAAGCACAGACACAGTGAATGCAATCTTTCCTTGAAACTTTTACTTTCTATTTTATCTTACCCAACTATTTCAGACCATGTCAAGAACTAGCCAATCAGTTATTATTACTTTATACAAAGCTGACATTTACTTCCTTTTTAGCAGACTACATATTGGACTTTTCTTTACATATCTTTCTCTCCAATACTTGTATGTCTTTTCATTATCGATCTATTTATTATTAATTTACAAAATACAGACTCCTTTAACCTTTGTACATTTGATAGGATTTTCATATGTATAAACTGTGTTTTTAAAGTAAAAGTGATTTCATTTTGTGAGAAATCTTTATGCTATCTGTCCTTCACAAAGCACAAATTCACAGGCTAAGTGGTCATTTCCTTTTCATGCAATACCCAAAACACTTGTCAATGATTAAGAAATGTTAAGTTGATTTTATAAAATTAACACTAACACATTACTATTATTAACATATTTCTGCAAAGATAACATTCTAAAATTAATATTTAACTTTTTTAGGTGTATTTCAAAATATTAAACATGTAAATTGAGCATTTACAGTTCATATATATCTTTCTTTTTTTCCCATTTTCAAAAGGCAGCTGCCTTCAGTGCCATTTCTGTTTGTTACACCATTCTCCTCCTAATTATGTGTAATATGTGATGTTACTTTTATTTTTTTCCATTTTAAACATTTCTTGAATAATTTACGTTAGAGATCACAGATTTCACTCCCTCACAGTTTGAACCAGAGCAGCTCTCTTGTCAGTCTGACAACGCCTTTCAGAATCCATAGGGACACAAACCCAGTCTCTCCTTCACGTTCTTAATCTTCTGCTCTTGTTCCCAAGGGCAATCAGATGCCTCAGAGATCCTAGACTCACATCTCTGGATTGCTCCAGGCCCATTGTTGTAGCCTGAGTAGTGCAGGATTTTGCTGCAGTGTAAGTCCTCTCTGTCAGTTGTTATGTTTGTTTTTTCTGTTGTCAGAAGAAATTGGGCGTGAGACACTGACCACTGACTTCAGATAATCCCCACAGCCCTCGCATCATTGATGGTTCAGAATCTTAACCCAAGAATTAGAGAAATCTTGTGAGAGGGCTGGACCAGGTTTCTTCATCAGCTCACGTTGTCTGTGTTTAGACTCTAGTGTTTAGTGAATAAATACCAGTGAGAAAAACCTAAGGGAAGCCCTTTTGCTTATGGGGAGGGAGGTTTTGTGTGCCAACTTTTCTCTTGGATCAGAGAACAAGATAGGAAAATAATCACCTCTCACATCTTTCATGCTTTGTCTAAGAAAGTCCTTTAGCAGTGGTTATGCGTTTATTTTCTGAGGATTTCAAAGAGTATTGTTCAGTTTTGTTTCTAACTTTCAAATTACATGGTGTTACCACTGTGAGACTAGAGATACTTGAAATTGTTCAGCAAATGATCAAATACATGTATTTCTATCCTTTCATTATTTTCATGACCTTACAGGTAGCTCATCACCCTCACTAAGAGAAAATGTGCAGTTTATCTTAAGCCTTTAGTGTATGAATAAAGTTCAGCAAATAAAAGTGGACATTTGTTCACAAAAGTTTCTGATATTTCTATACCAGAGGAATAAATGCTATAAAACGGGTTTGCAGTGGAGATACAATCATCAGCCCTTTTACACCCTATTAATCTAAAGTGATACGGGCTTTAGATGATAATTTTAAAATTGCTAACAATTTCTATTCACTATATATTCTGTCTTTCATATCAGCCACATATTTACTAGACTCAACCAAATTGTATTCCAAACACAGAAAAAAATGACTTGAAAATAAAGAATATAAAAACCTGCCCTATAGTTTCTAGGAGGTATAAATAGTGTAATTTACATGGTTTCATGAATAAAAAATAGTCTATTGATAAGCATCAAGGATGTAAGTAGTTTCAAATGCAGCACACAGAGATGTAAAATAAATATTTACTGAGTAATGAATAAATACTAGTGAGAAAAACCTAAGGGAAAAAGAAAAGAAATACATGCAGAGTTGGTCATTTAGCCACAGTATATCATCAACAAATATATTTTAATTACTAGCTAATAAAATTACTTTTTCCAAAAGGAAGGACAAGTCACACTTGTTTTTAAAGAGACTATTAATGACAATTCTTGTTTCATCCTTACAAGTGTATAGAGAATAAAGTTTTGATGGCAAAGAACTTACAAATAATAATAATGATGAAATATATTTAACTCTGGCTAAGGAAATATAGGCTAATTGTAAATAAAATTAGAGTTTTTATATTCTATAACATTTTTATTTACATTTTTAAAAAAGCTTATATTCTTTGAAGAAAAATGTACACTTAAAAAGAGAGTAATCAGCTTAAAGAGTCCAAGGATACACAAGGAGATTAGGGACTTGATATCATTATTATCCAGAGAACTTAGGGTCACAAGATGCATAAACCATAGTCTTAGTAAAGAAGTGCTTTGTGTTGTATATTTTTGCTTTTGCATGTCAGCTCACAATGTTAGATGCTAGAACATAATACATGCTGAATTATTTTCAAAATAAACAGAAGTAGTTGTGAGGTGAGTATGAAGTAATATAACTCTATAAAATAGTCTCCCATGTTTCACTGTGGACTGTATTTTCTGGAATGCTTGATACTAGTGTCTAGATAAAGCTTATCTGAATCTTTATCAATGCAATTAAGTAACAATCTTATAAATTATGAAGCAAGCTTCATTATTTGTTATTTGGTTGACATTTCTTCTTTTCATAGTGTTATTTGTTTTACTTTTAATATTTGCTGTACCATAATAGTTTGTTTCAGTCCTACTCCAAGATGGGATTATTGAAGCTGTTGTCACAATTGATAAATGATGGATATGTATTTTACTTATGTATATACTTGTCTACATTGAAAAATTGATATATCAATGTGCTAATTGTCTTTAATTGTTAGTATCACAAAATGACTGAAATCTATCAGTTATATAAATTTAGATAACTCTCTGGAACTACATACATTGCATTTAGGAGACTTGCAATAAATGTCCAAGTAAAATATAGCATTAACATACTTTTTATTGCTTAAAACTTTCACCTTGAGAGTATTTAATTGGAACACACACACTTCCAAATCCATGTCAAGACAGAGCATGAGGTAGAATCCTGTTTTGAGAGTAGGCATTTTACTTTATAATAGATTGCTAAAACATAGAAAATAAATGCAAAATAACATTTAGGCAAATATTTAAGACAAAGAATAAATTGTGGGAATGACTGGATAAATAATATATGAATTATATATACATAAGGAAAACTAAAAGGAGAATTATGTATTCAAACTGTGCAGAATTATAAATATTCATAAGATATATAACATCATATTGTCAAAACAAATATATGAATATAACTTTCTATTCTAGTTGAATACCAACCAGGGCAATTTAAGGAGACTACCTCAAAATAAAGTTACTATGACTATTACTATTACTGCTACTTGTATTACTACTTCTAATAGGCCAGGGTGTAATTCTGTGGTATACAGCCCATGGCTCCATCTCCTGTATGTTCTCCCAAAAGGAAAACTGTAGATGAAAGTAACAAGTTATGATAGCACGCACTATCAGATTTTGGATCACAAGAGAAACGTAAAGATACCTTGTCATCTTGAAGGCTACCAAAGATGAGGGGTACTGACATTCTCCAGTTTACTCTGAGTACCTGACGCCATAAAGGTGGAAAAAACAGACTACGAAATCACAGTCTCAGCCCACAGTGCATTCACAATACACTGGAAAGGCTGTAAAAATACACTCTGAGTTATAATACAATGTTTTAAATCCTCTACTTGCAGCATGAAAAAGTCCACTGAATTCATTGATTCATTCCAAACTGCATGTCTAGTATCAGGCTAAACCATCTTTAAACAGAAGACGATGTTAAACAAAACCGGATGACTATAATTTCATCAGCCAGGAACAATGGAAATGACACAGTCTAAGTAGAAGGAAAAGGGAGAAAAATTCAGGAGCTGCTGAGAAGACGTGGAACTGTGATTGTGGATGGAGGTCCCTACAGAATGCTGTGGGCTCATGTTAATTCCGTGGAAGTTGCCGGCGGAAAGCCTTTGAACTGATCCTAAAACATTGCAACTTTTCAGTTTTAACCTAGACAAGTCTGAAAATCACTGATCTAACTTGGTGTATGAGAAAAAGTGACTATAGGAAGATATTCAGAAAGCTTTATAGTTTTATAAAATAGTTAAAACTTCATTTATCTGAAGCTAATAGTTTTTAAAAAGAGAGAAAAATCTGGGCTGATCTTTTACACTTCAACATCCTTGTTCAGTATAACACACAGTCTGGTTTCGCATTGCTTTTGTGCTGCGTTGCTTTCAAATGATATCTGACTGATCACGGGCATCATCTGGACTCTTTTTATACTAGATACTCAAGCTCTTCAATCTCAATGATAATATTAGATAGCATTTATGCTGCATTGAATTCTGGCCAACTTTTCTGTGTGCAGCTTAAGAGTTGAAATCTTTTAGCTGTGTCCTTGTTTTATCCTGACTTCCATTATCCATCAATACACTGGGTAATAAGGTCTGGGAAATTGAAGGACACAGTGATATTAACTAGTAGATCTAAATTTAAAAGCTTAAATTTAATGCTTGTTCCTGGCTTCAGTATAGATTCCCGTACAAATGTAGGAGGTAAAGACCATCCTGAGGCCAAAAATAAACTGATGTATAGTTGTATTAATAAAATATTGATTCTGAATTCAAGACATTCAATTAATTAAAGTTTACAATATACATGGATTGCTTCTTTGTATAATTCACATTGCAATAGTTGGCTTCCTTGAAATTTGTTGGAGATACTAATAACTTATCAAGTGTTGAATAGTAGATTTTTGCTACATTCTTAAAAGCTTAAAATAGCAGGGCATGTGTACTTTTTGTCTTTGTAGTTTGGTGCTGAAAATAATAGTGAACAAAATACTTTAAAGGTAAACTTAATTTATATGATAGAACCCACAGCGACTTTGTTTTACATACTGGCTTATGCATTTCTCTGTGTTTTCTATGTTTTTGAGAGTTAAATCTATAAGGTTCACTGATGTTGATTTCTGGAGAATCTGTGTTCTATGCTGTTTGAAAACAAATATTAAGTGGGTAACAACCTTTAGTTAATGGAGAAAGCAGTAAATTGATATTGCAGTTAAGATTTGATTTATAATAAATTTTGGTCAGCATGTCAAATCCTTAGAATTTTAAAGATATTTTTACAGGGTTTTCTTTTATTGTTAGTATCATGCAATTGATCAGATAAAAATATGAAGAAAGTAGGTATTATGTATGCATTGATACACAAAATACAATCTACTATTGTGCTAAGGAACATGCTCTCATAAAATACTGAAAGCACTTAGTCATGGTTTTGTGTAATTTTAGATGGAAGTATTTTCTATTTTTACTCAGACAAATATATTCATGCATAAATAAAAACAGTAAAATTAAAAAATAAAAATATTAGATAAGAAAAAAGCCAAATGAAAAACCATACAAAATTAAAAAGTGTAGAAGAATAAAATTATTAAAATATTTATGTAAGATATTTCAGCAAAAAAGATTATGAAAAATATAGATTATGGAAAATGATGTAATTTACCTCAAATTTAATAATTATTCTGAGCAACATTTACAAACAAGATGTCGAGGACCAATTATCACCACTCCATGGCATACATGCATACTCAGTAGCTCACTGATACCTTTTCTGACAATTGAAATTTTAATCTCATGCAGGTATAATTAGCCTGTGCACTAAACTGTATATAAACTGATAGTAAAAATTATATGGTCAAATATTATTATTGTTTTATAAACAACATTAAATTCATATAGTAACTGGAAAAGAAGGACATAGGAAATAGTCACTTTTCTTAATTCAACACTCTCAAGATCATATGTCCCAATTTCTTGCAAATGTTTTAAATCTCTGTTTACAGATGAGAACAAGCAAGTATTGTGAAGTGAGAGTGTGATGCCAATCTTTTTGGAGGCTGAGTCAGCAGCACTGCAGCTCGGAGCCTGGGCTGGCCAACTCAGGAATTTAGAAAGATCCTTTCTCAGAATTAATGGGGCTGTTGATATTGCTCATCTCTTCTCAGAGTACAGAATGTTTTTAATCTCCAGCAGTGCATGTTAATTAACACACACACACAGAGGCACACACAGACATGTACACACACAAGAGTATCAAGAATTGTTTTAAATGGCCAGGGCTTTAGCTCAGTGATTCTGACATGTGCCTCACATGCACAAGGTCCCAAGTTCAATCCCTAGTACCACATGCCACAATACTGGGTGTGGTGGCTCATGCCTGTAATCTCAGCATTCAGGAGGCAGAGGCAGGAGGATTGCTGTGAAGTCAAGGTTAGCCTAGGGCTACATAGTAAGCTCAGGGCCAGACTGAACTACAAAGTGAGACCTTGTCTAAAATAAAATTGGCTTAAATATAATTAAATTTAGAATTAAAAATTTCTCCTAACATTGATGAGTTGTTAAAATTGTTCTATGATAAATTATTCCATTAAACATGATACAAAATAAAACATGGTATAAACTGACTTCTTCTTTGGTTTGAAATTGACCAAGGGAAATCAAAATAACTATTAGAAATATGCATTACATTGATTTGTGTATTGTGACTCTCACAAGATAAAAATATTTTCTGAATATTCATTATTTATAAAGTAAATAAATCTATTTTATAAATAGATATTAGCTTTAGAACCTCAAAAAAAGTTTTTACATAGCATAGGAGGATCAAAACAATTTGGTTTTACTTGTTAAAAATGTCTTTAATGTTCAGAATGTAAGAGAGTGTGATATTATTTTTCCTATTTTGACTTCCAAATATCTGTCCTGAATATATCCAGACTTAGAATTAATCAGATGTTAAGTGAGCATCTGGATAATGACAACTGTGATAAAGGGTTAGGTAAAGAACACACATAAAGATTGAATAATTCTCTTTCCTGTGGTTAGACAATAATTCCTTGGGGTTCACATTAGAAATATGATGCTGTGTAGAAAATTATTTATTGAAAAAAGAAATGGATAAATAACTTCATTTTCACTAACCCTTCTTATATGTCTACCTAAACATAGCTGGCACATATTTTTTTCATTAACTGTGCTACAGATACAGTTTGAATTTTTCATTCTTTGTATATTTGTTTGTTTTTCTCAGTACTGGGAATTGAACTCAGGACCTGGAGTTGTTGAGGCAGGCACAGTGCCTTCAAGCTAAATCCCCAGCCCTTGTCTCCTCCATTAACATAAACATGACTACTTTTCCTGACTGAATGGTGCAAATCTGTTTGTTGTTTGTCTATCAAGAAGTATTTAGTAGCATTAAGTTACTGTATGGCATACATGGTTTTATTTAATTTACTTTCTAATATTTAAAAAGGATATGAAATATATAATTGAATGATTATTTTATAAACTGTTTCATCACATTCTTTTATTTAACACTCGTGTGCACAAATATCTTTAAACTAAGGAATATTTATTCACATACAAATATATTTATTGTTAAAAGTTGGCCTGGAGCAAATTAAATAACATTCTCTGGTAAAAAAGAAGCATGTTTGAAGCCTGCTATTTAAAATATATATTTACATTTCAAGCCAATGCATATATGTAATGTACCAATGAAGATCTCAATTAAAAAAAAAAAAGAAAAAGCAACCAAACAATAGTTTACTGTGTACAAAGGCTAGCTTTTGTGTTTAAGCTTATTGTTTCCAAATGTAACATCTAACCTAATTCATATTTCTCACATGTAATGGCATAGAAAAATAAAGGTTAATTAACTAAACATCTATTGACCAAGTGTCTTTAAAAGGGGACTAAAATTCTCATTTGGAACTACAAGTTGAATTTTGGCTTCTATATTTTGAGCTGAATTTGAATTATTTTTCCTCCAAGAGGCCTGCTTCTTGGGTAGGTCTCATCTGGTCTCTCTGAAATCCATTATTTGACATCATAGTACTGCAAAGGCTAAACTCAAGTACTCTCACTGAGGTCTCTTGCCCCTCAATAACCTTTACAAGTATTTAAGAAATATTCTTTCACAATGCAAGTAATTTTTTTCTGACAGTACTACTATATAAATGAAACAAAGTCAGAATTATTCCATTTGCAATGAAAATATTTAAGGAATTTGGTAAAGTTTTAGAAATACAAACTGTGAATTAAAATGAACACAAACTTGCTTATAAATGTATGAGAAGTAAACTTTAGCATATTTCTCCATAAGATAGAAAACCTTGAGAAATATGGAAAATGCACACCATGATTAAAATGAATATTGCTGAGTCAATAGAAACCTAAAATAATTATTTAAAAGACATATTTGGTTAATAGTGCAGATGTTCATAAAATACAAGAAATATGTCATACATTACAGATCAGCAAACAAATGTTAATTTAGAAAGATCATAGATCTTTAGCATATATTTCTGTAGGTGGCATTGTGTGTGTGTATGTTTTGTTTGTGGAGCATTGTGGGTGCTGAGAGTATTAAATTGGATAAATTTAAATATGAATTTCGATTCTACCTTAGTATTTGTGTAATAATGAAGAGGATATTTATTTTCTATTGAATAATGCAATAACTGGGTGATTCAGATTTTAAGTGACAAATTTGTAAAAATTAATTGAAGTTCTGACTTTTTTATATACTCAATAATGTTTCTTATTTTTCCCAATAATTTTTCATCTGGATTTTACTCTCATGAGCTTCAATTATGTCTGCTGTAAACATATGACCTTGATCAATTCATATAGTCCTCTGAGTAAACCACTGTGTCATACACTATTACAATTCATGTTCCTTTATATTGAATGAAAAAATTATATATGCATGCAGTGATTATTTTTGTAAGAGCATCAATGATTTTCAGCACAGTCTGCATATTTTACAAGCAAAATATTGTTTTATCTATGTAGATTTGCATTGGAAAAAACCCAAGGATTTATAAGCCCTATCTAGAATAAAGGATAGTACAAATTGGTCATATATATTTTGTTGAATCATTTAGTTAAACTTCACTAATTTGCTTGGATAATATATTGACATGGCAAGCTTAAAAAAATGTAGTAAGTATCCATGTAATTTTATAAATAAAACAAAATTGTCAGAATTCTGAGACTGTAATTAGCAGAAATAATTACCTGAAATAAAATTTTAAGTAATGTGCTCCTAAAAAAAATAACACTCTTACTTTTCTCTATACATCCTTAAGATTCTAGTAAAAAAGTTTTTAATTAGTAATGCTCAAATAAATCAATACTACCACTACATAGGATTTTATTTTTAATGAAAGTTGTTTAATTTAAAAAGAAAAACATGTAAGTTTGTAATAATTGTAGAATAAATTAGTATGTTTTCTAGAATTACTTATGTCTTCTAATTATCTTTATGACAACTCTATGATGTATAAATTTTAATGAAAAACAATATAGTTTGTAGTACCTCGACCAGTTTCCTCTCAAAAGGCTGATGTTGACAAAGTATAACTAATCTAAACGCTTACTTGGGAAAACAGGAAGAATAAAATTCTGCTTATTTCTACAATAACATGTCACTGCCTCCCAAATAATCAAGCAAAGATTGATCTCATTGTGGCTTGCTAGTGTTACTACCTTTTAGAATATTTAGTTCATCAAAGTCATCAAAATTGACTTTCTGGTAAGCAAACTTTCTTGTTTTATACATGTGTTTGGCAAAAAAGAGACATTTTACAGTCTTTATTGGCCAGGTTTAAATGTGAAGACTCAACACAGTGGGAAGAAATAATGTAAATTAACTTTTTACATGTAGGATAATTTTTTGAAACACATCCAGCAGAATACTAAATTATAAGTGTAATATATGGTAGATCAATGTCAAATAAATGAGCAAGTCTTTGAGTTCTATTTTTATTTTTGCATGATACTTTTAAAATTCAAAATATTGATAGGTCACTGTGTACTGCTGGGTAATCCTAAAACCCATAATCTTTCCTCTCTGTTTTCATATTTTAATATTTTTCATATGATCCTTAGTGACAACAATTTGTTTATTCCAAAATAAATAATCTTTAGAATGACCAAAACATGTCCTTGAAATTCTGGAAATGGTGATTTTTATGTATGTATAAAGAAATTCTTCTGTCTATTGGGTGAAATTAAATATAACTGATAGTTTCATCCTCAGAATAAAAAAGATGTAAATATTGCTTAGATATTAATACTTATTTTGGATCTTAATTTGGCATAGGATCTTTTTCATACCAAGGTTTAAATTTTCATAAGATCAAACATATAAATTATATTTGAATGCAAATTTAATTTAAAAATATTCATTTGACTGGAAAAAGGTGATTGCTATCTATTTATAATTTATATTTTATTTTTTGCTCCCTTGGATTTATTTTATATGTAATATGAGATATGGGTTCACATTCCTCATTTGGCAAAGTATCTTATTTTTAAAATGCACCCACATAATAAACATTTTATTCGACCTGTATGTGACTGTGTTAATAACATGTTAATACCTTGCAATAATCTATTTCAACCATAAAAATATTACTTTTTATAAATCACACTATGTTTTTAGTTACTGAATAAAATGACAGATGTTAAATAACTGATTCTTGATATAGAGAAACTTATTTCTTGTGTGTAGCCTGCGTAGTAGTTTAGTGGTTAGTGCCTGTGGTGCAGGCTTCTTATTTCCCAAGCAAACCAGCTTTTACTGATACTCTAAGACACTTAAAAAAAAAAAAAACTGCTAAGTTTTTTGTTTGTGAGTTTATAACCTTGAAACTGTAGTTCACACTATTTCTCAGAGCTCACTAGGCAGAATCTGGTCATGAAGATATTGCTGCCAGAGGAAATGTGAAATATAAATTAAGTAGAAAAACTGTGTATCCAGTCAAAACTCATAATGCTAAAGAAGAGTTAAAGAATAAAGTTTGGATAGGAAAACAGTAATCTCTGCCAGACAGACCTAATTAACTGTTGTGTCTTTGTGTTCTGACATCTGGTAGGGAAAATCTCTTCTTAAGTCTTTCAATGCCACATTTATTTTAGTGACACCACACCTCTATTCTGTCAGAGAAATTTTAAAGTCAGCTTAAATTAAAACAAATAGACTTCTTATTAGATTTTCATCAGCATGTAAATTATTTTGAAAGGAATTCATATCTGTACATATGATTTATCACTTCATACTAAGGAATCAACATCTATTTCCTGAAGACCTTTGTGAAACTCTTGACAGTGTTCTTTTTCTTATCTTTAGTTCTAAACTGTTCATTGAATAATCTTAATTTCTAAATTTATTCTTGTACATTAATTTTTGATACTTTGAGGAAAAACCAGTTACTATTAAAGTAACTAAAACCAGTTATTATTAAAGTGTATTCAGTAGAAACTACTGAATATTCACTGAGCTGAAAGCATTTCAAATGTGTTTCCTGATATTATCCACCAAAATCACCGACATTTTTCTTACAATAATCTATTTTTCTGATTGCTTATATATTTGTTAATAATAACAAAGATTATACTAAGTGCTAGTGAAAAAGGAGAACTATGGCTTATTCTTGATGCTATGAAAATGACTCTTTTTCAGATATCACCATGCTAATATTTTTAAGATTAATATTATTTATATTGTGTATTCAAGAAATCTGTTTTTAAATCTAGTAGCTTTTTCAGTAAGCAAATATTGATCTGCTGTCTTTGTCATACCTAATGATAGGGTAAGACTCCCTTTTCAAATAGTTTTCACAATCACATTAGTTTGCCATATATAACAATATTTTCAATAGGAGAGAAATGTTGATGAAAATATTTAAAAGTCTCTGACACATGGAAAAATATATTGTTATATTACTTAAGATTTTAAAGCAATAATCTTAATCAACTTTGACTTAAAGTGAGATTTTGTTTGACACATAGTTCAATACTAGGACATATTTTATGTATAAATATAAATGTGTATATATATATGTGTGTATATATATATATATATTCTATACATATAATGTATTTCCAAAACATGAGGGAGGGTTTCTAAGGCACTAGGACCCAGTGCAAAATCTTAAGTCATTCATGCCTTTTTAATCTGTTTGTTAACAATATAAACAATAAATAAGTTATTATTTTTAAAAATAAAGGTGAAAATTTATTTGAAAGTTGGGAAGGAGGAGGAGAAAGAGAACGGACAGCTGCTCTACACAAGTAAGGAGAATTCAAAAGTGAATTACTCCAGAAAAATTATTTTGAATAACATATTTTTAACAATATAGTTAAAATACCATTCTAATATGTTATGGTTTAGATCTAAAATCCTCCTCCAAAGTCTCCCGTGATCAAAGGCAAAACATTTGGATTGGAGCATGGTGCGATCCATATCATTGGGTTAATCGACTGATGGGTGCATAACTGAGTGTTCCTGGGCGGAGAGGAGTGGAGAATGTATTAGTGGGAGCACCACCTGGGAGGATGTTTTCTTAGCACCGACTAAAGTGATGAGCCCGTGAGAAAATGATGGGTGTGGCTGTGAGGATGCAGCGGGTCTGTAGTCTTGCATCGATCCAGTTGATTTCTACTTAGCAATTCTTCGGTTAAAGACAATTTTTACTCAACGGCATATATCCTGGAAGAACTTATCTTTCTTTTTTATTTTTATATAGGTTCACAGTTAAGAGTTTTCTATGAAACTCAGAAGAGACGTTAGACTTGATTTTCAGCAGTTCTGACACTGCTAAAGTTTGGTGATGTTTAGAAATGGATGAAATAAATGTATTTCGCATAACGAGACAGACCTACAGCTCTGTGCTGAGGGAAGAATGTTAATATTCAGAGCTCAAAGAACATCCATATGGGCTGTGTGAAGAAATGGGGCTTGAAAAAGGTCATGGATTCGTGAGGGTCTTACATTAATCAACGGGCTAATCCGTTAATGAGTCCCTAGTTAAGTGTGCTGTCAGGAGGTGAGGTTTGCACAGAGAGATGCATTCTTGGGATTAGAAGAGTGACTATTGTCCCTGGCTCCTCCCTTTGTTTCCTGTCCACCACAGTTGGTCAGCTTTCTCCTGCCAGGCACTTCTGCCGAGCCATTTACACCTTGAATTCAGAAAACCACGGACTGAATCTCCCGAACTACGCTCCTTTAATTCCTATGTATTCCTTTAATTCTCCTACGTGTGTGGAATAAAAAAACAAGAGGTTTCTGCATTGCAAAAGAAACCACCAGCAAAGCGAAAAGGCAACCAACAACATGGGGAAGAATCTTTATCAGCCGTTTCTCAGATAAAGAGTTACTATCTAGAATATATAAAGAGCTTAAAAAGATCAGTCTACACAAATTTAAAGATCCAATTCAAAAATGGGCATCTGAAATGAACAGACACTTTTCAGAGGAAGAAGTAAAAGCAGATAAGAAACTTATGAAGAAATGTTCAAGAGCACTTGTCATTTGAGAGATGAAAATGAAAACAACCTTAAGATTTCATCTCACTCACTAAGAATGGCTGCCATGTCAGAATCAGCCAGCAACAAATGTTGGCAAGGCTGCGGAGAAGAAACCCTTCTCCACTGTTGGTGAAATATAAACTTGTAAAATCCCTGTGGAGATCAGTTTAGAGAATCCTCAAAAACCTACAATTAGAGGTGCCATTTGACTCTGCTATTCCTCTGTTAGGTATATACACAAAATAATTAAAAGATTCATATCACAGTGACATATGTGCACCTATGTGTATGTACAGCACCTCAGTTTGTGATTGCTAAATCTTGGAAACAACCCAACTGTCCATCAACTGGAGACTGGATAAACAAATTGTGGTTCTTCTACAAACTGGAGTACTATTTTGCCATAAAAAATGTAAGTTTGAATCGTTTATACTTACTTGGACGTACCTTGAGGACATCCACATAAGAGATATAAATTGGTCACAGATGTGTAAATATTGCATCTTTTTCTCTGGTATAAGAAAATGAAGGTGTAAATGAGTTCTAGAATGTATGTTATATATTGTGAAATAGAAAATACTGAAATCAAAATGGGGTGAAGGGGGGAGATAAATGAGACTATAAAAAAAAGGAAAGGAAACAAAGTTTATGTATATGGGGGTGGGGGTGATAGGGTGGGTAGGGGTATGGGAAAAAATGATAATTAAGTTGTGCCCTATATTGGTACAAATTCCCATTGTTCAATATATGTAATATACCAATAAAAATTTCAATTAAAAAAAAAACAAGTGTTGGAAATGTGTCTAATACAGCAATCAGTGTGGAACTACGAGGGTTTTCTTTCTCTCCCTGTCTTCCTTGTTTCCAGATCCCAAGGTAATTTACACCTATTACATATCTTCATTTGACTGAGATGCATTTTGAGTGCTAGTTTGCTCTTTGCAGTTAGTACCTTCTGTATTTCCATAGGCTTGATTGATCATGATTTATTAGTATAGTAATTCCATTTTAAACTTACAGTACTGCATATCTGTGCATCAAAGGTGTACAGTACGGGCTTTATCTCCTCGTGAACTCATAGTCTATAGCCTCATTACTTACTATATATCTATTTATAACAGTCTAGTTATGAATGACATGGAGAGATTATTTTTTCCCATTAATGCTAGGGAATAATTTAGCACTTATGTAAAAGAATGTGGATTTGCAAAGTTATCACTTAAAAGTAGATAATTTCATGAAGCATGTTCACTTTGCAGTTGTTTATGTCAGGAGGATAGCATATCCCAGCGGCTGTGCCTTCAGTTCTGTGAGGTGGTGCACCAGGACATGTTTCTCATAGTTTTTAGCGTTGTTCATCTGAACACGTGGGACAACCTGGGGTGAGATTTTCAGAAGATGCAGAGTTCAAAAATGCCTTTCATGTGAACATTTCGCCAATTTCCTGCAAAGAGATTTTCTTTTGTTGTACCCAAAATTAATTAATGTTACATGGAAATAATGCATTCTTTGTTATGGTTTGATGGAATTCTTGAATAGAATATCTCAGTATGGTGTTTTGTCAGCTTTCTTTTATTTTGATTGTATTATTTCTTAACTCTTTGTATCAGTAAAACATTTTAACATACCTTAAGACAGATTGTAATTTAAACATAGGGCAATTATGACAATTTATGCTGCATTATATCTTTTATTATTTACTGTACTCAGATTTTTCAAATCTAATAAAATGCATCTGATATTTACTATACGTTAATCATTTGGATTTCTACTCTCAAAATATTTGATTTCAGTCATCATTGCTACTGTTCTCTATTAAATAATTTTTAGTCAAATTTTATATCTATAGATTTTTGTCAAGTTTTGATTTACCATTTTAATATAATTTTGATAATTACATAATTGACATTGATTCTTGATTTTCTTAGATTTGTTGATGATTTGCTTTTTTTGTTTTCAATGTATCTGCTTTTTTTTTTTTTTTTTTGAAGTTCAGGTGAGATAACATTTTATTTTTTAATTTTTATTTTGATTTCTTTCTTAGTACCAGGGATCAAAGTCAGGTTTGAATGGTTTTAAAGACTTTGTATCTATTTTACATATTAATTTAATTTTTCCTTGATAACTAAGTTGAAGGATTACAAGCAAATTATACGTTTTACTAACTTACTCTTTGGACTTTTAAAATATCTTTAATTTAATTTGCTAAAACCTATGATTTGATAAAATATTTTATTTTTTAAAATTGATTTTATTAGCACAGTTTATATATCTATTATGATCACATTCATCATTGAGGATTTGTAGTAGTACATGGCACATCTTGATTCTCATTTTTTTCCATTCCCTTCCCCTCCCTACAGCCTCCTAATGCCAATATACACAATCTTAGTTCTTTTTTAACCTACCAAATTGTTCCTTTCCCTTCTTTCCTAACTCCTACCCTTATTTTTCCTTTTCTTTTTGAACATTTTCCTCCTATTACACAATACTTATCATGCATTTTAAAACTCATTTACACTTTACATTCTCACCCTGGGGAAATGGTATAGTATTTACATGTCTGTGTCCTATTTATTTATCTTATGAGTATTTTACTTTTCTTCTTTATCTGAATTTATTTTTTGTAAATTGAAAAAAATACTCTGAGTCTAATCTAATTTTTTTTTATCTCTCTTTTTGTATCTGTCTGATATATAACTTCAAATTTGTTAGGTTCAAACTTATTTATCTTAATAATTAATACATTTGAAACTATTTTATTCTGTTAGAGTTTTGTCTATTCTTTAGGGATAATCTTTTAATAATTTGTAAATCATTTACAATCACTTCTAAATTATTATATTTAGCTCCAGTTTATACATCTATTTGATAACTTTTATTGCTCTATCTTTATATTGAGTTTCCTTCAGTATTTCCAGTTCTCTACTAAATCTTTATGAATATTTAAAATTTTGCATACTATATTTTGCATGTCAAAATTTCATTTGTTTCACAGTGTGTTACATGTTTTCTTCTCAGATTTCTTTTCATTCATTAATGATATATTTTTCTTTATCACAACATGTCTGGTTACAATGACTGGTGAAGTAATAGTTTCATTAATCTGTCATCCACATTATTTTGCGACTCAACTCTGCTGACTATTTCTCCTTAAGACATATTCATGTTTTCCTGGGTTTATCAGATAGTTTTAGGTTATGATGAACTTTTGGGGAGACATTTGCTTCTGTCATAGTACTCCAAACAATTTTATATATATTTTTGCTGGCAGCTTCATTAGATTCAAATTCCAAGCTTTCATGCTTATAGCACATGGTGGTTCTGACTTCAACATTCTTTAAATTTGCTTCACGGTGATTTGGTTCATGAATACCAGAAATTCGAGTGAAGTTTATGTGTGGTATTCCTCCCCACTGCCCTCTCCTTCCTCCCAGTTAGGTGGCTGTGGGTGGCCCAGCCCCCATCCCCGCTTTCTGAGGATGAGCTTTGTGATGGAGTTTTGACAGCTCTGTGGTGACAGTCTGTAACTATTTCTTCCTCCAAGGCTAAATTTTCAAAATAGAAAATTCATTTCGTGATAGTGGCTGGTTCAAGTTTTGAAAACTCTCCACATTCTTCTTCCTCTCTCTCTCTTTTTCATTTAATACAACTCTCTAGCTGTATTTATTTTTGCACTTTGTCTAGACTTGTTACTTGTTTTCTATGGAAAGGATAGTTTGTGAATAACATTTTCATCAGCTGCAGGACATGCTATTTAGAAACTTCTGGGATATCATAGTATTAAAGTAAAATGCTTTACTAGGCAAAACAGCAAAAAGGCATGATGGTTTAAAACCTCGGAAGAACCACGTTTGTAATGTGATAAATGAGACATCCTTATCATTATCTTATTCATTTACAGTTATTTTTACTGTTATTCATATAGATTCTTATTTCCTATTTTTTCCTACACAGGCCAGCATTCTTACACTACATTTTAAGACATTATGAAATTGCATAAAACACAGAATGTTACTGAAAAGTGTATCAACACAAGGCGTAGGTCACTGCATTGCTGCACTAACGCTACTCTGAGGGATCTTGCAATGAAGCTCAGGGGCAGAGTACTTGCCTCACAGAATTCAGGCTCTAGATTCATTCCTTAGAACCACAAGAAATAAAAAAGAAAAGAAAGGAGAAAGAATCTCAAATACTGGAAATTGGCTGATAAAAATAATTTGTCACTATTATTTTGAAATAATGATGTGATGAGAAAAGATGCACATCTAAGGTGAATGTTAAAATTAAAAAAAAATTATTCTAAGAAATACACATTGCATTAATACCATTCAGAGTACTATTTCTTATTTCAGACTAATGTATCCAATTTTTTCACCTTTTTTCTTTTCTTTTCTTTTTTTTAGGGTTTTTTGAGACAGGGTCTCACTTTGTAGTTCAGGCTGGCCCTGAGTTCAGCCTCAAACTCACATCCCAGCAATCCTCCTGCCTCTGCCTCCCAAGTGCTGGGATTACAGGAGTGAGCCACCACGCCCGGCACTGTGGTATGTGGTACTGGTTGCTGCTGGGGTGAGTCTCCACACCCAGTATTGTTATGTGATTACCGGGGATTGAAACTGGGTCCTTGTGCTTGCAAGAGAGGCGCTGGAACCACTGAGCTATATCCCCGGCCCTTGCACTTTCTTTCTTAAATTTTTGAAATTTGTACTCTTACATGTTTTTAGGACATAATGGCTATCTTCATAATGAGGAGATGCTATATGAACATAAGACATCTTATTTACTTCCTCTTCCTCTCTTCTCTCTTTCCGTTTATCTCTTGGCCTTGTTTCTATTTGCCAAAGATATGTCTCACTCTCTCCTATTAACTATCTTTTGTTATGCCTTGAAATTGCTTGTAATTTGGGTTTCTTGTACATGAGCAGCACTCTGATATTTAAATGTGAATATCTAGTTTATTTCACTTAAAAATTGTTATTGTATGGTGTATCCATCTTCTTACAAATAACTTCAACTTGGTATTTATGGCATATTAGGTCAGTATCATGTATAAATCCCACCTTTGTTCATCTTTTGACAGGCATTGAGTCTACTTTAAAGATGTATGTACTATGAGTTGTGCTGCTATAAACAATGATATGCATATGCTACTGTCATGTGATAGCTTTAATTCTCTCAGGGAGGAAAATAGATCCTTCTCAGAAAAGAAATAGCTGATTCTCATGAAAGGGTTTTTTTT
>PVIR01001441.1:0-20360 GCA_004026965.1 Petromus typicus | reverse complement strand
CCTCCCAAGTGCTGGGATTACAGGTGTGAGCCACCACGCCCGTCACTGTGGTATGTGGTACTGGTTGCTGCTGGGCATGAGTCTCCACACCCAGTATTGTTATGTGGTTACCGGGGAATCAAACCCCGGCCCTTGCGCTTGCAAGACAGGCGCTGGAACCACTGAGCTAACTCCCCGGCCCAGTTTTTTTTAATTTTTGAGAAGTCTCTATACTTACCTTCATAGTGCCCCTCCATAGGGGCATTAGCCCCTTTCTCAAGTAGTTCTGGAAGTCCTCATTCCAAAGTTTAGGAGAAATGATTTTGAAACAAAAATTAGTGAATTCTGCTGCCTAGTGCTATCCAACAGAAGAGTATAAGGATAGTAACATTATTGTGGTGTGTTCTCATCCACCGTAGTCAACAGATCTGACACTCTGTGAGGGTCACACAAAGTCAAAATGACCATGAAGGTTGAAAGACTTGAATCAGTTCAGGACTTTGAAATGGTACACTTGGCTGAAAAACTAAGGATGTTCATGCAAAAGGATTTTCAAAACAGCTTCAGAAAGTGAAAAGAACGATGGGATAACTGTAGGTGAAGCAAGGTGGGGTGCTTTCAGGGGAATTAATGAGAGTGTCTTTTACTGCTTTTTAGTTTAACTTTTCAACTTTCTGTTGATCACATCTTGTTTGTTCAAGAAAATTTATGTAAGTAATAATGTATAGGACACGTTGATGTAGCATTGGCAGATTAGTAGTTGTAGAGTTAACTCAATGGTTCCATGGACAACTTGGAGTAGAATATTAGCAAACGTAATAAAGTGCTAAACTAGATGAATACGACATGCATATATAGAGTAATGCCATGTGGTTACCTCTGCTCCGTGCCTTCATGGTGCCCTACAAAGTCAGTGCAAATCTTGATCAATAGTTGTATAGGTAGAGTTGTATTAAAGTAACACCTGATTAATAGCAGGAAAAGGACAATGACATGATTTGTGTATTATTACTTTGGCTGAAAGCAAACAATGCTGATGAGTTAAAGTATGAAGTAAGAGATATAATTCCTTTATTCACTCGCTTATATTTTTACTCTCTAGTTAAAGCCTCTACCATTTGATGTGAACGTTCCAGAATTTTTGTTGTTGTTAAGAATGGCATGCCTTTTCAAGCTTTTCTCTTTCATTAGTTAAAGTTAATGATATGACATAGGATTAATATTTTCATGTTTTCTACACAATCTTACAGAATATTTAATATGAAATCAATTAAGACTAGCTGTATTCTATTGTTTTTCAATGTGTTTAATAGTGATTGTACTTTTTCATTATGCTCATAAATTAGAGATAAAATATTATCAGAGAGCTGAAAAAACACCATTATAAAGGGTCCAGCCTGGTGTAATGTGTCATGACTGTAGTCTCAGTATTGCAGGATTCTGGACAGGAGTGTCCTACATTCATAAAACTGCTCAAAAAATAAAAATAAATAAAGGCTAGTCTGTTCAACATCATGACACAATGACAACTGTCTCAAATTATGTATATGTATAATATACATGTGTATATATATATATATATTTATATATAATACTGAGAATATATAAGGCTCTAAGTTCAATTCCTAGTGTTACACAAAAACCCACATAGACACATTCACACAATCTTTAAATTTATGTACTGTATGAAGATATGATATTTTAAAATAAAAAAGCCTTATTGCTAATATCTAGTAAAAATACTATTCAAGTTTTTATAGCTTAAGATAAAAATTAGTTTGGAATTAAATGTCCTACATTCATATATTTTAATCAAAATATCACTGGTAATACTTCATCATTTAAAAATAAGTCTAAAATAGGAATCACTTCCCATTTTGATACACTTACTGATGAAAGACATAAAGACTTACACACTTACAGTGACTCCATCCTGAATTCAGGAAATATGTCTACTTTTCCACTTCAGGACCAAGTATAGTCTCATCTAGATTCCAATGTGTTATTGGTTAAGGTTTCCCTGCAATAGAACGGCACTATGGTTATTTTTCATGTAGAATGTTATTTTCAATATAACAATATCTGAAAATATGGCATAATTATATATTTCAATCTAAAACACTTTCTTACTTGCTGAGTCCCATCACTAGTGATAAAGAAGAGAGCCTCACAGCCTACATGCACTCCTGACCGTGTGATTATTTTTATAAGTAGGATACAAGCACATTCAATTATTCTGTCATCTCTGTGGCTCCATCAATGGAATAGGTTTTGCAATCTCCCTGTGAAAATATTCCCTGTGAATATCTATATCAGACATATGATATTTTCCTAGCACTGCATGTGATTTTCATCATAATAAAGATTTAGGGATGTGTCTTGATATTATTAAACATATTTAAAGTGTACTGATGTCTTGAGTAATGTTAATCTGTATTTAATGTTTGATGTAACTTACAATTACTGCAATAATTTTAAATTTAACTGTCAATATGTTAATCATTATATTATCCTGTGAATGAAAGCACTGTGGGTAATCTTCGTTTAAACTGTCCCTGCTTAAATTATGAGGGTTAATCCTGTCCACTGTTATAAGTTTTGTATTTTCAAGTCTTGCCCAACTAAAACATTTTTTCTTAGAGTGCTCTAAATTATTTTTCTTTAAATTAATAGCCCAGACCAAAATTTCCTTCATCAAATACTATTTTTTTTTGCACTTGGTTTTATATTGCCCTCTGAGTTTTAAGACTGCTATATGTACCTCACAATCAGCACATTGTTGTTTAAACTTCTATTTTCATGCATTCTTCCTCTGTAATTGAGTGTAATAACCTATTTTTAAAAAGTAACTACATTAGAATGTGCTCTGTACACTTGACTCCTCTCAATTTGATACCTCTCATTCTACTTACGATTTTTTTTCCTTTTTTTTTCTTTTTCTTTTTGAGATAGGAACTTGTTTTTGTATTTCAGGCTACCTCTGAGTTCACTATGTAACTCAGGCAAGCCTTAAACTCACAGCAATACTCCTACTTCTGCCTCCCAAATGCGAGTATTACAGATATAAGCCACCACACTCAGCTATACACAATTATTTTTAACAGATGATACCTCAGGCTTGTAATTAACTAAGTTATGCTGCTAAGATTACATATATATAATTTCGAGTCTTCATTGCCTGAAATATTTTTTTTAATTTCATGTAAATTGTTTTTTTAAAGCTATTTTCTTTGTCTGCAAGGGACATATTTCTGTTTGCTGTCACATTTTCAGTAATTCTTTTATCAATATTATTGAAGTTTTTCAAGTTACAGTTTCTGTGCTTTAGGCTGTCCTTATTTAACCCTTTCAAAGACAGTCAGAATTATTTTTTATAAATATTTGCCTTAGGGAAATAGTTCTGTGAATATACTTCTTTGTAAATACTGAATAATTTCTCTGATGTGAGAGATTGGAAGTGTAAATGAGAATAATAATGTACAATAGATATTGTAATATGGAAGAAAACGTTCAAGGGAGAAGGGGGACTGTGGAGGGGGTGGAAAAAGGAAGGTAAATGGGGAGCAGTGAGAGGGCTGGGTGGATGCATCTTGATATTGTTTACACTGTATGTTCAGGTAGAGTAATGAGGTACAATATATTCTGAGCAACTGTGGGTATAGGTATGCCTTTGTAAGGACTTGCTGCTGTTTTTAATGCTTAATATATTAAGAAAAGTAAACCCATGATCTTATTTCCTAAGAAATAATGAAGTCAAAATTTTATTTATTTATTTACTTATTTATTTACTTATTTATTTATTTATTACGGTTTTTTGAGACAGGGTCTTGCTTTGTGGTTTAGGCTGGCCCTGAGCTCAGCCTCAAACTGATATTACAGCAATCCTCTTGCCTCTGCCTCCCAAGTGCTGGGATTACAGGCGTGAGCCACCATGCCGGGCACTGTGGTATGTGGTATTGATTGCTGCTGGGGTGAGTCTCCACGCCCAGTATTGTTATGTGGATACCAGGGATGAACCCAGGCCCTTGTGCTTGCAAGACAGGCTCTGGAACCACTGAGCTGTATCCCCGGCCTGAAGTCAACACTTTAATATTGCAGTTTCTGAAAGAAATGAAATATCTCATTTAACAGTGAAGCAAAGCATTGTGGATAATGGAATCCACTACTAATTAACTCAGGCAGTTCTGTATTTGGACCTTACTGCAAAGATTATTTAATTCCCAAATTCCTAAACCTCCTTGGTTCTGTGTTTCTATAAATCTTTCTAGTTGCTCTGATAGGACACCTTTTAAAGTGGGAATTTGCACATGACATTGTTTTATGTATAATTTGAAAAGAGATGCTATTTATTCACTAAGCACTTCAGTGTATCAGTGTATTCCTATGAGCTTACTGAAAAGCTACAGGACTTCTTAGCACAAAGTACATAAGCCACTGACAGCCTCCTCCATTTATTTTTGAAATAGATTGAGTGTGACATATATATCAAATACTCTTATGGACAAATAAAAGACAAGTCTACTACAAATTAAATGATTACTCAATGCATATTATTCATAGGTGGAATAATGTATATTCACAAAATTTTCCAGATGTTCAGAATAATGATATTTTGGTGGAGCCAATGAATGCAATCATTTGAACTTCTTCATTTAAGTCTCCTAAATAATCAATGTACAACTACCTATAGCATGTTCCATATTTTAAATATTTATATTTTAATCTATTCACTTGCTATTTTGTAGCAATATATTCCTACAGTGATGATAAATGTACTGAACAGTGTCTATTATTTATGTGATCTATTTTCTTTGTTTGCAAGACACATATTTTTGCTTGCTGTCACATTTTCAGTAATCCTTTTATAAATATTGTTGAAGTTTTTCAAGTTACAGTTTCTGTGTTTTAGGCTCTCTTTATTTAACCCTTTCAAATTGTTTTGAATTATTTTTTGATAAATATTTGCCTTAGGGAAATACTTAACTTTCTTAATTTGTATTCAAATTGCTTGCTTTGTAATAAAAAATATCTGAACTGATTTAAGCATTTATTAATAGCATTTTGCCTATTTCTTATTTAATTTATCAAGGTACCATTGTACCAAGGTTTATCAAGGTACCATTGTAACTGCTTTTGACTACAATTCCAAAGCAGTGGTGGAAATATTGTTAGACGGTTTTCAGCAACTTTGTGTTTCTCTAGTCTCATTCTTACAGCAATGAGAGAGGCTCTAGTGAAAATTTCCAAAAGCTCAAGCTTAATGGGACAGTTTACTTTCTTTCAAATCTCACCAGAGTATCTTGATGTCTTTCCAATATGGGTCTAGCACAAGGGGCTTCTACCACTTGAAATTTATCTATGTTCCATGCCTTTTGTTTTCTTTCTTGTCTTAATGTCAGCTAGAATCCAGGTCTGGAATATCTGACAAAGGTTTATGTGTCAAAGGCTTAGCACCCAGGTTGGGGCTGTTGGAAAGCTGCAGAAACTGTAAGGAGGAGTGGGGTCTCTGGAGAGGCCATTGGCTTAGGGGAAATGTACTCTCGAGGGGATGGAGGGACCCTTCCCTCTGTTTTGCTTCCCTGCTCTGAGGGAATGGCTTTACTCTCCAGTGAGAGAGTACAGCTGCCTCAGGAAAAGCTGAAAAGCAACCAGGCCAGCTGATCATGAACAATTACTTCTAAAAGGGTAAGCAAGAATAATTCTTTTTTATTCATAAGCTGCTTCTCTCAGATATTTGTCAACTATTTAACAACATCTACATGTTGGTCTTTTATTGCTCATAAGCAACATACACAGAAGGTATAAAGGAAATGTCTATCTTTCAGGAGTGTTTGTACTTAGGGTGAGCATTTGGCTGACATTAGCAGCATAGTAGTGCACAGCAAAGGATATTTAGAGAAACTTTCATTTTGAATTTTCTGAATTTGTTAACATGAGTTCTCTTTTATTTTTTCCAGTACTGGAAATCAAACTCTGTACCTTATGCTTACTAGCCAGGTGTAGCGCCACTGAGCTAATTCCCCATCCTGATTCTTGTATGTTATTGTATGCATTATAGATTAAGCATTTTTATTTCTCAAAATAGTAAATATTGTTGGTTATTTTTTCCATTTTAAAAAACACCTTAATGGAAGTGTGAACTATAGACTAAATTGTTGACATATGTATAACTGGAAAGCAAACTAATTTGAAAAACCATTACACATAATGCAACAATCTCTATGGAAGATGAAGTCTGCACAAGGAATTGCATCTATTAGTATAATTTTCTATAGAGGCACTTGTTTAAATTAAAATAGTAGTTCTGTAGTCACCATATAAAATTGCTTGGGATTTAAATAAATACAAAGAGACATCTTACTCAACTTTGTTGTAGTAGTGTAAAGGCTGAACTCTTATCTTGAAAAAATGCTAGAAGATTTTTAAATTCTAGGAAGAGCTAATGGAAAAGCACTAGAAGATATTAGGTTAAGCAAACGTGACTAGACTTTAAGTGTTTGGTACCATAGACTCCTATACTCATGCAGAGATTTGGAGTTAGGACCATCTCAATACAAAGTGACATTACAAAGGGATGGCTCCCTTGCCTTTGAGAAATACGTTAGTGTGGATTGTTACTCTGGAAGAGATTCACACATCAAAGATGCAACTGCATAATTTCCAAGGTAAATTCTCTAAGAAAAGTGAGGTCAGGGGCCTAAAAATCCAAAGAAACATGCAGAGTGTGTTTGTGTGGTGGTGAGGTCAGGTTGAATATTGAACCTTTTTTTTTTTTTTTTTTTAGGTTTTTTGAGACAGGATTTCGCTTTGTATTTCAGGCTGGCCCTGAGCTCAGCCTCAAACTCACATCCCAGCAATCCTCCTGCCTCTGCCTCCCGAGTGCTGGGATTACAAGTGTGACCACCACACCCAGCACTGTGGTTTGTGGTACTGGTTGCTGCTGGGTGTGAGTCTCCACGCCCAGTATTGTATGTGGTTACCGAGGAGCGAACCCGGGTCCCTGCACTTGCAAGACAGGTGCTGGAACCTCTGCGCTAAATCCCTGGCCCTATTGAGCCTTTTCTATCACAGGGAAGATATAAATGTTGAAAAAAATCTTTCTGGAAATCTATCATTAGATTTTTATCCATAATCCAGCAAGATTTAGGCATTAGCCACTCTCCATAGCACTATTTTTAATGCACAAAATCACCTGAACTGTTACCTAAGCTAGTTATTAGTAGGATTTGATACAGCAATAAATTCTTCTACTTAATTTAGTCTAACATGAAATGTTTCACCCAATAATGCCTCCCTTGAATTTGCAAAATGTAATTGCATTTTCTGTTTCATATTCATCCAACTGTCAGCTGAGCAAAGACAAACACTTTGTTTTTGAAGATTTGTGCCAAACAGTTCAAGTTGCAATCTGAAGTACTATAGAATTTTTCAATAATTCAAAAGCTGAAATAGCTCAAGAAATGCTATCCTTGAGCTATTTATGATTTTGGCAAAAAAAGTTCATTTAATAGAATTAACCATTCTTTAAATTTTTACATGGAAAAATGATGTCAGCCTCCAAATTCTTGTCTCTGAGCAGTAAATTCTAAATTCTGGGAAACAGATCTTTTTGTGTTTTACAGACGATCCTGAGACTATCATTAGACACCAGCCATCATTAGGGATCAGCCCTTCAACTAGTAGGGCTAGTTTATACATAAAATGTATAAAATTGATAAGCTTTAGCAGCTAATAGACTAATACAGCTCTAAAATTGCTCTCCTGTCAAAGCTGAAGTTAGAACTTTAATTTTAAAATGTTTGGCATTATGGAAGAGAATGTTGACATTTAAACTGAACATCAAGAAATATTTTTAATATGTAAGTTTTTAATATGTTTTTAAGTGGGGAGGGCGCTAGGAAATTTAGTTTTGTACTTATCTAATCTAACTGGGATTTCATTTGGAACTGCATTAGATCTGCATAGTGGTTTTGGGAGGATGGCTATTTTGACAGTATTGGTTCTTTCTACTCAAGAACAAGGCGTGTCTTTCTTTTTTGAAATTTCCTCCTTGATCACTTTTTCAGAGTACTGTAGATCTTTAACTTCCTTTGTTACAATGGTTTGTAGATATTTAATTGCTTTGGATGGCAAACAGAAAGCAATTATTTCCACAATTTCTCTCTAAGTGAGTCTGTTATTCATGTAAATGAATGCTGCTGATTTTTAAATATTGACCTTATATCCAGCTATTCTGCTAAGTCTATGATTAAATTGAGCAGTCTTTTGGTTGGGATTTTTGGATCTTCTTTGTATCGTGTTATCAGCAAATAATGACAGTTGAGCTTTTTCCTTGCCTATCTTTCATTATTTTATTTATTTCTCTTGTCTAATCACTGTGAGCAATGTTTCCAGAACTATGTTGAACAAGAATGGTGATAGTGGACATCCTTGTCTTGTTTCTGATTTTAACATAAAAGGTTTTAGTTTTTGACCATTTAATATGATACTGGCTGGGGATTATTTTATAAATAGCTTTTCTCAGGTGTAGAGAAAAACAATCTCTTCCAATTTTCTCTAGGTTATCAAACATGAATAGGTGATGGATTTTGTCAAATGCTTTTTCTGTATCTATTATAATAATTATATGATTTTTGTCCTTGTCTCTCTTAATATATTTTATGGTATTTATTGATTTAATTATATGAACCATCCTTGAATCCCTAAAGTGAATCCAACTTGGTCAGGGTGTATGATCTTCTTGATGATCCTGTGTATTCTGTTTGCCAGTATCTTATTAGGATTTTTGTATCTATGTTCATCAGAGAGGCCTACCTGTAGTTCTCATTGTTGGTTAGAATCAATGCAATGGTTATTCCCAGGAATGAATTATGGGAATGTTATTTCCCTTTCAATTTCATTGAAGAATTTGAGAAGTAGTGGTATTAGCTTTTCTCTAAATGTCTTATAGAATTAAGAAGTGAAGCCATCAGGGCCAGGATTTTCTTTGTTGGTAGGTTTTTAATTCCATTTTCAATTTCATTGATTGATATTGGAGTGTTTAACATTTTTATATCTTCTTCATTCAATTTTGGAAATTTACATATATCTAGGAATCTGTCCATTTCTTCTATCTTTTTGATCTTATTGGAGTACAGGTTCTGAAAGTAGATGTTAACCATTCTCTGAATTTCTGTTGTGACTTTACACTTCTTATTACTAGTTGCATGAAATTGAGCCTTTCCTTTTTTGATAAGATTGACTAAGGGTTTAATAAATTGGCTTAGTCTTTCAAGAACCAACTCTTTGATTTTTTGCTTTTTTTTTGGTACAATTTTCTTAGTTCCCACTGCACTAATTTCTTCTCCGAAGCTTATACTTTCTTCTCTTGTATGAGCTTTGGATTTGTACTGCTCTTCTTTTTCTAGGAGTCTGATGTTCAGGAATATGGCATTTGAGCTGACTCTGTTTTCCTACTATCAGCAACTACTGCTATAAATTTTTTCAGGGAAAATTTAATAATGCATATTAGAGTGTGGATTTTTTTTTAATTGCAATCTCTATTGGTACATTACATATACACATCATGATTGCATTCAACAATGAGAATTTGTACCAGTATATGACACAACTTAATTCTCATTTTTTCCCATACCCCTACCCACCCTACCACCCCCACCCCTTATATACATAAGCTTTGTTTCCTTTCTTTTTTGTTATAATTTCATTATTATTCCCCCTTCACCTCATTTTGCTATCAGTATTTTCTATTTCACAATATATAACATACATTCTAGAACTCATTTACATCTTTATTTTCTCATACCAGAGAAAAGATATGATATTTACACATCTGTGGCCTATTTGTTTCACTTATGAGGATGTCCTCAAGGTACATCCATTTAAGTGTAAGTGATTCAAACATCGTTTTTCACGGCAGAGTAATAACTCCATTATGTAGAAGAACCACAGCTCTTTTAGCCAGTCTCCAGTTGATGGACATTTGGGTTGTTTCCAAGATTTAGTAATCACAAACTGAGCTGATATAAACATGGGTGCATATATGTTGCTGTGATATGAATCTTTTAATTCTTTTGTGTATATACTTAGCAGAGCGATGGCTGGGTCAAGTGGGACCTCCAATCCTAGCTTTTTGAAGAATTTCCAAACTGATCTCCACAGGGGTTGTATGAGTCTACATTCCCACCAACAGTGGAGAAGGGTTCCTTCTTCTCCACAGCCTCACCAACATTTGTTGCTGGATAATTCTGAGATAGCAGCCATTCTTTGTGGAGTGACATTAAATCTTTATGTTGTTTTCATCTGCATCTCTCAAATGACTAGTGATGTTGAACATTTCTTCACATGCTTCTTAGCTGCTTTTATTTCTTCCTCTGAAAAGTGTCTGTTCATTTCAAATGCCCATTTTTGAATTGGGTCTTTAAATTTGGGTGGATTTTTTTTTTAATACAGTGGTCACAATCTTGCTTAAGGTAATTTAACTTTTTATTTATTTATTTATTTATTTTTTGAATTGCATTCTTGCTATGTACTTCCACCTGGCCTCAGTCTCACTATCCTAAGCTGGCCTGAAATTCACAGCCATCTTTTTGTTTTAGCCTCCCAAGTGCTGGGACTAGAGGTGTATACCACCTTGCCCAGCTCCTAGCACAAGATAATTTAGAGAATAACAATAATATCACTGAGAAAATATTAGCCAGCAAAAATAGTAAGCCTTTACTTACAACATGCACACACAATCCACTTGATAAAAGTGTAACTTATGGTTCCAATATACAGATTTTTTTGTCTTTTCGATAGTTTCATTGTCTATACTAAGAACATAGGGTGTGCTCATTTTTCCTCAGTAGATGAGTATGAAAATGGTCACAGTATCAAAATTCTTAGCTTCCAGAGCTCATTTTTATTAGCACCTCTCTGAAGGCTTTTTCCAAACAATGTCCCATGAAAAGCATCCTTCATCCTGTCCCAGAAGGCAATCCTTCTAACATGGTTTCATATACATCTGTTATATCATCACCTAGTGAAGGTAGAAAGAGACATCTTAATGGAACTCAAAGTAAGGAGCACAGTGGCCTTGGCAGTTAAGCTACACAGTCAGAGCAGAGGGAGAAGGAACCCACAATCTGGTGAACCAAAGCAGTTTCTTAGCATTTGAGGCTGGGGAGCAGGAGTGGGATCACGATTTCTGTCTTTATTTTCCACAGTTTGGGGTTTGAGGACAGCCTGCACAGCTGACTATAGACCTATGGCACATTTTTGGGTTCACCAATTTGACTTTGGTTTAAAAAATGTTAATCACTTGGGCTGGTAATTATACAGGCAGCAAAACAATGAAAATTGGAAACCTGCTGTGACATAGAGAACTGTGGGTTCAACTAGTTTACTTTTATATGAGTAGACTGTGAAATGATGGGTAGGAAGCAAAGTACCCGGAGGTAATTTTATCTCTCATCTATAATCCATAAAATAGAACAAATTATGCATAATATGTCAGTTTTTAATTGAACAGTGGATTTAAACTCTTTTAGAAATTATTAAATGGAATCCATTTTCAGAATTACCTAAATACATAGTTCCCTTTATGTAACTAAAATTATTTTATGGGCCACAGAACTATGAACAATTGATTTTGAATTTAAATATTAAGACTTTACTTTAACATCATATAAAATAATTTATAAGTGTGACTGTAAAACTACTGTATAGCAATGGCATGGAGATATTAATGTTTAAAATGCCTTTCTAAAAAATTAGAGAGAACTATGTCTTTGTAATTTAAAATGTTCACAAGCTATGGAAGGAAAATTTAATGAGTGTAATTTATCCTGTAAATTTAGGCAATCCTAGAACACTATGTCCTGATAGGAAGTTCTATCTAAATTGTTAGAATGGGAAACAATCCTTGTAACATGAAAAAAAAAATATGCCATCATCTATTTTAATGTTATATATTCTAGTAATAAATTTGGATGTAAAGTTAGCAAGATATATAAGCTTAAGATATACTTAGCTCAATTTAATTGAGAATATAAATGACAGTAGAGACTGTTAAGATACATATAATACTTAATGCATAGTTTTCTAAAGAGTTAACTATTCATTGAGAATAGTAGCATGAATTTCTTGGTTTAGTCATGAAAATAATGAATAAAAATGAAAATATAAAGTAGTTAAAATAACAGTTACTAGAACATCAGATATTTTGAATATACTCTTCAATATATTACAGATAATAAACATTGTAGGATAGTGGACTACCAACCACTTATTTTATTTGTATATATACTTAGGGATAATATCATTATTACGGAATATATTCAAAAGGCCAACCCTTGTCCATTGGATTATGATATATCATTTCATTAATACCATGATTGTGTATACATAAATAATAAACAGAAATTGATATAAAAATTATATGTAAAAGGAGCTACCATTACATATAGAACTATATTACATATGGAACTCTTTTGCATTTTGTTATAATTTTAATCATTACACCTACAATATCTGGTCTCAAAAAATATTTTTGGTGATTTTGTGTTCGACCTCAAAATATCCCAGGGTATATGGTCATCTTATTATCACTCTTAGCCAGCTCATGTACTGATGTAGTGTTAAACAAGATAATTCCTATGGATATTTCCTGATAAAGTCCAGAACTTTCTCAAAGATTTTATTTTAAATAAAATTAAACACTTGATGGATACTTAAACAATGTAGATATTTTATATCACAATCTTTCTCTAAATCAATGACTAAGTGAATACATGTACTATATATGCTTTTGGTATAACAGTAAACAATATGTGACTCAAGACTTCTTCAAAAAATGTTGTTATAAAACATATGACTTTTGGGCCAGGGATTTAGCTCAGTGGTTCCAGTGACTGCCTTGCAAGTGCAAGGGCCCAGGATCAATCCCCAATAATCACATATAATAATGCCAGATGTGGAGACTCAAGCCCACCAGTAATCAGAAACACATACCACAGTGCCGGGCATGGTGGCTCATGCCTATAATCCCAGAAATTGGGAGGCAGAGACAGTAGGATTGCTGTGAGTTCAAGGCTGAGCTCAGGATAGCCTGAACTACAAAAGTGAGACCCTCTCTCAAAAGAAAAACAAAAAACAAAAAACAACAAAATGTGACTTTTAAAATTCAGAATCAAAAATACATTACATTATCTATGTTCTATACCCTTTCTTAGTATTAAGATATTTACCCAAATATAAGTCAGTCCTCTTATACTTACATTGATGGTTTTACACAGAACATAATTGGAGGCAATGATGTACACTGAACAATTGAATATTACATGAAGATTGATTAACTTATTTTCAGTATCAAAGGTGACATTTTAATTGATTTTAAAAAGGCTTATATTGCAAATAATTTGGGCTGTGTTTTCCAGGACGACAAACACTCTAAGTGATTCTAATTTGACAAACAAGCAATGACTTGCAAGAAGAATAATACTTCTCATCAAAGTCACAAAGTCAAAACTAGAGCCTCTTTATCTTTCTCTTCTCTCTGTCTGTCTTGTTAGGGTCACTTGAGAAGCCATGCCTGCTGTACACTTGTCCCAATGTCAGGACCCCATCCAAAAGTGGCTTGTGAAGATGTACAGATCACGGTATTCCCTGTCCTCTGGGACACCATTATAATTACATGTTCACAGAATGTTGTTGTATTGTGTGCTCAGAATGTTTACTTGTATTCATTTAATCTTTCCTCTTCTTTTCCCGAGGCTATTATGGCCACAACTTCCATATATATACTATATAAGCCTACATGATTCTAATAAACTTTGATATCAGCTGCCATTTGGTAGTCCTGTCAGTTATCTGTCAGTAATTCCGTCGTTGTCAGCTGTGGCTGTCAGCCACCAGCTGATAGCCAGCTACCAGCCATCCACTGGGAGCACCATTGTCTGTCCACAGTCATGCTCCTGGTCTCTTTCTCTATCAAGGGAAGCACTAATCACTGTCTGTCTCTGTCTCTCCCTCACTGTTTTGATATGCATATGCTTTGGATTACAAGTGAAACTCTTCACAAACCAAGGCTTTACTCTAATATGTTCAAAATTTGAGTGATTTCTCATGAAAGTTGTCAATCTTTCAAAAGATTTTATGGGAGGATATGAGGAAAGGGAGAGAAATAGCATATGGAAATAGAAAACAAATACAAACTCATAAGAAGATGAACCTGATGGTGAAATTAAAAATGATTCCACCAAGAGTTATGTTCTAAAGGCTGAAACGTTCAAGTCCTATCATATTGAAAACTTTTCTCTAGATGGAATTAAATTAAGAAGCTGTGGATGAGAAGAATCTCTGGTATTTATTAAATATGTCTGAAATGAAATGAAATATCAAGTGTGCCTGAGAGAGGAGCCCAGCGAGACGGTATCCTCACAGGAAGGAGAAGCAGCACACAGGCAGAGATGAGGAGATGCTCGAATCAACCAAGGAATGTCAGTTGCTTTCAGAAACTGGAAATAAACCGAATTTCATAATGAGCCTCTGGGGTAGACCCAGTACCACTCATATCTCAATTGCAACCCAGAAATGCTAATTTTTGGATTTACGGTTTAGTGAGCTGGTGAAAGAAAATAATATTGATGCTTTAGGTCACCAAATTGATGGTAATTTATTACTATAATCATCACAAACTAACTCAGGCAACCAAAAGAATCAAATACTTATTTCATATAGAAAATGAAACACTAGTGGTGATTTTTAGTTTAGTTCAGCTTTTCAGTTCTCTGCCATTTGATTAAAATGACAAGTAAAATTTCAATATTGCAAGCAAAGAAAACTATCTCAGCATTATTCCTACAATTATCTTTTTGAAACTACTTTGGAAATTTCAATGCATTTCATTTTTCTTAGTTTGAGTTTGCATGTTTATAATTAAACATGTTGTATGTGATGTTGTACTACTAAAATAAATATTTTGGACTGGCAGTTTGGTGGAATTAATGTTTCACTGATGCAATTAAGAGATTTTTCACAAATCTTATAGTAAAAAATAATCTGAAAATTTTAGATACTATGTTAAGAACGAAACTAAATTAAGAACTAAACTAACTAATACATTTCAATGTATTTTCAGAAAAAGGATCAACTTATTTTTTAAATTTCATATTTGGTTAGTATTATATTGATTTTATTCATTAAATTAAGATAGTATTGTTGTTTTCATGTATGTATATTATGCTATTTCAAATGTTTCATTATTTAGTATACTCATCCCTATTGAATTGATTTTTTTAAAATGTCTTGTGAAGGCCAAATATGTAATTATGAAACATAAACTTTTTGGTTTGTACAAGTAATCTTGAAGATAAATTATAAAAATTACCTATAAATGTTAAATAACTTGAAGGACAGAATGAGAGCAAAATAAAAACTACACCAGATATATAGTCACCTTATCTTTGACAAAGGAGCCAAAAATCCTCAGTGAAGGGAAGATAGACTCTTTAAAAACAGTGCTGAAAAAACTGGGCTTTAACTTGCCAAAGACTAAAGTTAGACCTAGCTCTTTCACCTTGCACCAAGCGAAGATCAAAGTGGATAAGAGACCTAAATATTAAAACAGACACTCTAAATCTGTTGCAAAACAAGTTAGGTAAAACTCTTGAAGACATTGGCTTAGGAAAAGACTTCTTGAACAGGAGACTTCTCTATAGCACAAGATTTAGCAGAAGAAATCAACAAATGCGGCCTTATTCTTTTAAAGAGATTCTGCACAGCAAAGGAAACCATCAACAAAGCAAAAAGAAAACCAACAATATGGGAATAAATCTTTACCAGCTGTTCCTCAGACAAACGGCTACTATCTAGAATATATAAAGAGCTTTAAAAAATCAGCCCACCCAAATTTAAGGACCTTATTTAAAAATGGGCATCTTAAATGAACAGATACTTTTCAGAGGAAGAAGTAAGAGCAGCTAAGAAGTATATTAAGAAATGTTCATCAGCGTTGATCATTTGGGAGATGCAGATGCAAACAACAGAGATTTCATCTCACTCCACAAAGAATGGCTGCTATTTCAGAGTCAGCCAGCAACAAATGTTGGCATGGCTGCAGAGAAAAAGGAACACTTTTCCATTCGTAGGAATGTAGATTTGTACAACATCTTTGGAAATCAATGTGGAGATTCCACAAAAAGCTAGGATTGGAGATCCCATTTGACCTGGCCATCACTCTGCTAGGTATATACACAAAAGGAATTAAAATATTCATATCACAGCAACATATGTGCACCCATGTTTATAGCATCTCAGTTTGTGATTGCTAAATCTTGGAAACAACCCAAATGTCTATCAACCGGAGACCGGATAAAGAAGACGTGGTTCTTTTATATAATGGAGTATTACTCTGACATTAAAAATGATAAAACTGATTCATTCATACTCAAATGGATGTACCTTGAGGACATCCTCATAAGTGAAATAAACAGGTCATTGATGTATAAATATCATACCTTTTTCTCTGGTATGAGAAAATTGAGATGTGAATGAGTTTGATATACATAGTTGACATTGTGAAATAGAAAATACTTAAAAGAAAGAAGATGTAGGGGTAAATAATGAGGGAAAAAATTATGTCATAGTAATAAAGATAAAAGGAAACAAAACTTATGTATATAGGAAGTAGGGGTTGCAGGATAAGGGGAAAGGGGAAAAAATGAGAATCAAGTTATGTCATATTCTGGTATAAATTCCTAATGCTGAATGCGACGATGATATGTATTCATAATGTACCAATAAAAAGTTAAATTTAAAAATAAAAAAAGAATTAGAGAAAAACAGTATTACATCATAGAAAATTAATTTCTTTTTTTTTTACAACTTTATTTATATGACTTTTATTAGAGTGTTTAATCTTTTTGGCCCTATCCATTCCTCTTTTGAGCCATTTCATATATCAGTAAGATTTTTTTAAATCTTTATTGGTACATTAAATATACACATCATGATTGCACTCCATAATGGGGATTTGTACCAGTATAAGACACAACTTAATTCTCATGTTTTCCCATAGCCCTACCCACCCTACCACCCCCCCATATACATAAAATTTGTTAGAAAATTAATTTCAACTTAGCATTGTTTTACATATATTTTACAAGATGAATAACATGGTTTGTATTTATGCCTGATTTCTATTCCTCCTTACATATGACTAGAATGAACCCAATCAATGTAGTCTTAAGGGATAGACTTAAGTGATAGAAATCTTTTCAAATTTAAATTCACTTTTTCAACTTAAACCTCAGTGTGAGCCTTTTAAAAGGATAATTATGAGATTCATAAATCTCAGTAATGAGTTTAGCAAAGTTATAAGAGAACAGGTTAGAACTGACTATCCTTTTTAAACTTTTTCTTCTCTTTAGCTTTGAGGACCCGGTACTTCCTTTCACTGGAGGAGCCAACATAGCAACTTCCTGGAAGTCTAAACTCAGCCTTCACCACAAACAGAAGCTTCCAGCACCTTGATGTAGGACTTGTTAGCCTTTAGAATTGTAAAATACACATCTTCTCACTACTAAGTGCCAGTTGCAGATAGTTTCCCTGTTGCCATATCCCTGGAAAACAGAAAATTTGTGATGTTGTAAGTGCTCAGTAATATTCATTGAATGAAATATGACTAATATGATATTAATTAGAAAAAAGGCTCTTAATCCTTATCCAGGTGGTTAGAAGTGTGGTTTTTATTCTACTCAAGAGGAATAGTGATTTTTTATCACTGGGTACTATTCATATAAATTATTTAACAGCCTAAAAAGTGTCACATTAGTGAAATTTATGTGGGCACAAATGAAGTAAAAGGCAAAGATTTTAAGTGAAAAGGAACAGAACAAAACACTTTAGTGATTGTATTATGTTCAAATAAGCACTAATCAAATTGCTATAGAATATTGCCTTTCGATAAGTATTTTGCTTCTATCACCTTTATTGTTTTTCTTGACAATATGTCATCTTTCTTTCTTTAACTCAGTAAATTGTCTCATGCTATTTGCTGTAGTTATTCATAATTTGTATCTTTTATCATTATACACAATTACAATGTTGAATATATGAATTTATCACAATTTACTTTTATTCTTATTAGTTGGCGCTTAATTGTTTTCTGATTTTGGCTATTATAAAGATATCTGTTGTCTTATGCAAGATATTTTGTGAGGATATGTTTTTATTCAATTATATAAATATATGGGAATTGGTTGAATTAAATGGTACATATTTTTAAGTTCAAAACAAACTGTCAATTTTTGAAATGATTAGGCCATCCAGTCATCTCATTAGAAATAATGAGAATCCACAATGTTGAATATATTTAGTATTGTTAGTATTTTTATTGACATGAATGAATATTGCATATATTAAAATTTGTATTATTATAATTATATGGAACATATTTTTATTTGTGTGTCAGCTAAATAATTTTCTCTATATATATGTATATGTAAATACATATTATATATGTATATATATATCTGTAAGATATATATATATACATATACATATAAATTGCACATTGTATATTATATAATTATGAATCATTGAATAGCAGTAGAAACTTAGTAACTTATAGGTATGATTTCTTCACAAAATATGTATAAGATATTTTTTATTTTGTTAGGTTAGATCTTTTATGCTATATATTAGCTTCTAGTAATTTAAAATTATCTTCCTGAGTTAAACTAATCAATTTTCTGTACCGTTTAATGTTGCATTTGTTACCTCTACAAATATTGCATACTGTAAGATCAAAGACTTGTAGGAGTAATCAGGATTGTTTAAAGAAATAGAAACAATAGGATATATATTGATATATAAAAGCAGGTTTGGGTGCGGCTGTCTTCCTGGCAAGGGCAAGGTCCTGAGTTCAATCCCGCATTCTGCAAAACAAACAAAAAAGCACATCAGGTCTATATTGTCATTGGTTTATGTCTTTCTGGAGTCTGAGAACTTCTACTAAAGGGACCCTGAAGCTGGAAAACCAAGACAGTACTGGTGTCATATGTCAAACCTGAAGTTCTGAGAAGAGGAATCAATGGTATAATTCTTAGTCATCAATCTAAAGTGTCAATATCAAGGAAAGAGCTCTTGTCTGAGGGCAGGAGAAGAATGTCCCAACTCCACAAGGAGAATAAAGTTGCCTTTCTTGCATTTTTTTTCAGTCATCAGTAAATTGGTGTCTTCCGTTCATATCAATGAAGACTGGTTAATCTTCCCTACTCAGTCCTCTGATACAAATGCTGCTCTCTTCTGAAAACACTTTGCTTCATCCAATCTCAAACACAATCCAAATAGTATGGTGGCCACAGTCCTGGCCACCATAAATCATATGTTTTCTTCAGAATGTTAGCAGCTCTAACATCGGATCAGACTTAAGTTCACCTTGAATTTTGATGTAGGGAGGTGGGATTCAAAGTTCATTTCTCCATTATCTAGATGCTCTAAAACCACTTTTGAATTGATTTTCCTTTTCCTTGTCAAATCATTGTATAATACATGTAAAAAACCTATAGGTGGGCTGGAGATACAGCTCAGTATTTTCAGAGCTTGTCTTGCGAGTGCGAGGACCTGGGTTTGATTCCGATGACCACATACAACAATGTCAGGAGTAGAGATTCAAGTCTACCAGCAATCAGTACCATATACCACAGTGCCGGGCATGGTGACTCACTCCTGTAATCCCAGCACTTCGAAGGCAGAGGCCAAGAGGATAGCTGTGAGTTCAAAGCTGAGCTCAGGGCCAGCCTGAACTACAAAAGCTAGATCCTGTCTCAAAAAAAACCCTCCAAAAACTGAAAAACAAAATCCTACTGATGATGTATTAATGTATCTATTTATAATTTGTATTCAGTCTTAGGACAACTGGTTATTTCCTATGATAATAAAGTAATTCTAATTGCTATATTTATAGTAATATGTAAAGTAGTTTAAATCTACAACTTCATCCTTCCTTTAAACAATTGTCTTAGTTCTTAAACATTTTCTAAAATTCTGTAACAATTTCAAGGTATGTCCATTTAAGTATAAATGATTCAAACTTATCATTTTTAATGGCATGATAATACTCCGCTCTGTAGAAGAACCACAGCTTTCTTATCCAGTCTCCAATTGATGGACATTTGGGTTGTTTCCAAGATTTAGCAATCACAAACTGAGCTGCTATCTAATTGTCAACTGATCTTTAAAACAGTCTTGAACTTTTAAACACTTTTGATGAATCTACAAATAATTTTGTGAAGTTCTCATTTCTGAAAAGTACTTATACTTGTAATCAGAGAATATAGTAAGATTTTATATTCATGCATATAGTTGAAAATATTTTACTTGTATTTCCATGTGGA